>BMAW01051049.1:131152-167168 GCA_019974015.1 Nephila pilipes | reverse complement strand
ATAATCAGTGTATCATCCTTGAAGGGAATTATGTTGAATAAAAAAAAACTAATTTTGCCAAAAAATTGTGTTTTACTATGGTAGGCCGGGGACTTTTCAATTGACCTATTAAGCAATTTCTGAATTTAATTATACAAAGAAAAAGTCGATATGATTTGCCTAGTTTAAATAATATATATTAAATATTTTTAAAAAAATTGTGATAGTTTTAAAATAATTTAAAGCATATTAAAAGTAGTAAAAAGAACTTTTTAACCATTTTCAGAGTGGTGTTCACAGTATGATCACATATTTATAATTTTTTTCAATACAAATTTCTCAAAACTTATTTGAAATTAAAATTTTCCTTTTAAATAGGATTAACAAATGGCAGCACTACAGAATTAAATGCATGCTTTTAATCCTTTCAATATGATAGACTTTTTTAAATTTTTTAGAAGCTCCCAATTAATGCCTTGCACCTTGCCCCCCCCCCCCAAAAAAAAAAAAAAAAGGTTAAAGTATACGAATACAACTGATTTTTGAAATAATCAGCAAATTTTAAATAACTTCGTTAAAAATGATGGAATGATTTGGATTACAAAAGAATGCAACAGCATAAATAGAGAGTAGAAATTATTATTAAAGTTTCATTTCTATTATTCCAAAATATTTTTATTTTGTATTAGAAAATCAGTTTTTCCTATCCAGTTTATATGAATTAACACTACTCTTGAGTCATACAAGAGCCATTGGTGACCAACTTTGCAATAATATTGATAATGATCAAGTAACAAGGATGACATTTAAGCTGATTTCTAACTCTCTTAATACTCATTTTATGCCACATGAGGACTGTAAGGCCCGGTTTCTTTCAATGTGCAACAGTCCCCATTATTCAGCACAACTGATCTTCAGTGAAATCATTAAACTCAAATTTCCGAGTTCAACTCAATCATAATCTTCCATGAACTAAAAACTGTGACCATATAGTTACAGACTTTACATTTGTTAATATTTTATATGAATAAAACTGGATACACCTTTTCATATTAATGGAATTTAACACCTTTCAGCCTCAAAAAGAAATCTTATAATTATTTATATATATTAAACTGATTAATTTCCTTAACATGAAAAACATTTTCACGAGAAACTTTTGAGCCGCTATTACATGTTTACATATCATTCCTACAAATTTCTTCTATTAAGATTCATATTCTAAACTTTTTACAATACAAATCTAGTCCATATAATATTATTCAACTAAATCTTAAATACTTTGACAGAACTATTTTTGCTAGAGGTTTTTAATCCCCTGCTTTTCCTTATGCTCTCCAATTTCCAAGATCTTTGTTTGCAGTTCCTGGTTGGATTGCTTTGAGGTTAAATTTCGTTTTGCTTAAATTGATATTTTATTGTAGTAGATTGTATAAATTGAATTCAAATACACTTCAAAGCAATATTATTCTAACATTTAAGAATTACAACAGCACATTTTTTTAGAATAGACTTCATTATTAAACAAAAGTAACCGAAGTTAAAATAAAAATTTACTTAATATTTGGAATTTTTAAATCAGTTTAAAAACTTTGAAAATATAACAAAAGATATTAAGAGGTTATCATAAAAAGCGAATTAAATTATTCTTCCACTGATAAATAGGAATGTTAATAAATTTAGTTTTCCCCTTCTAGTTGTTTATTTTCTCACTTCCATGGATTTAGATATTTTTTAAGTGAAGCAGTGTGAGTTGATAATTTTGGTGACTTATAAAACAATGAACTTAACTATCATTGTATATTGTACAACATCAAAAATTGGCATAATACCGAAACCAAACAAATTCTACTACTGATGATTAGAAAATTCAATATTATTAAATAAGAATTTTATGATTTGTCATTACAGAATTAATAAGATTTGAATATAGAATTATTTATCTCATATATATACGTGTATATATATATATATAATTGCATATATATAATAAACATTACTGAAAGACAGGAACATAAATTTTTAAAAAAACTCGTAGTACTGTTTCCACCACATGAAGTCTTGACATGTAGAGAACACACCGACCATCCAATCTAATAAATAAGAGTGCTGAGTAGGGTGTTTCGAAACTAATGGGCAAACATTTAAGGGGTGATAGAAAACATCTAAACAAACAATTTTCACCATACAATGCATAGGCAGAGAGCAAGTGGTGAACTGCTAGATGGCACCATAATGGAAAGCATAAAGCATGAGTTTTCTCACACATCATCATTTCTACCGTGGATAGGCATGATGACGAACAGTAATCAGGAAAAGGTGGACATGCATTTAATGTATGGTCTTGCAAATAGGAATGTTCTGGATGCTGAAAGACTCTGTACAGGCAGTGTTTTCCAAAAAGACCCATGCCAGATTGAAAGATGTTCAAACGATTGCATTGGTGCCTGAGTGAAACAAGACCCTTTGTCCACGGCATGCATGGTGCAGGGCATGACAGAAATGAGCAAACGCCACAAGTTGAAGAGGACATTTTTCAAAGAGTAGCAGATCGTCCAGATATTAGCATGCAAGATGTTTCTTGAGCCGTAAATGTGCTCCACTTAATGGTTTGGTGAGTACTACAAGACGAAGGATTACACTGTCCCCACCATGTACAGAAAGTACAAGCCTTGAAAGCTTCAGATTATGTGCCATGTGTCAAGTTTGCACATTGGTTTTTGCAACAGCTATTAGCACATCTTGATTTCAGTGCACATGTGTTATTCACTGATGAATACACCTTTAATTGTGAAAGCATTTCAAATATGCACAACCTTCATGTGTGGGGATCTAGCAATGCATACGACACACAACCTCATGTGTCTCAATGTAAATGTTTGGGTAGAAATTGTGGGTGACCATTTGCTTGTCCCATACCTTCTGCCATTCCAACTGGATGACACAGCCTACCTCACATTTTTACAAGAGGTATTGCCAGGGTTATTTCAACTTGTTGCAGCAACATACAAGCACGTATGTGGGTTCAGCACAATGAAGCATCACTCCATTTCAGCTTGGGAGTGCTTTATAAGCTAAATTCCCAGGGAAATGGATTGGTCAGGGTGGACCCACACCTTGGCTGACAAACCTATCTGGACTTTTTCCTGTGGAGCCATTTGAAAAGTCTCATCTAAGAAGGCTCTATGAGCTCCGATGAAGATTTAGTAGCCAAGATTTCTGTTGAAGCCAGCACCCTCTGAAAAATGTTGGATGTGTTTAAAAAAAGTGTGCTGTTTGCTACATTGTACGTTAATGCCTGCTTTACCAAAAGGCAGTCACTCTTTTGAGCATTTTCTGTAATTTTGCCACACATGCTGTCAATTAAATTATTCAGTACCTCCTTTATCCATTTGGTGTTTTATTTTCTTGTGTGGCAGTAACAATTTTAGCGGTTCACCACTTTTTTGCTCACTACCAATGTATCTGTTAAGTGCTTTTGACTAGCACTCAGTTGAAATAATTTAACGTAACTTAGGTTTCGTGATTTCAAATAATTTCACAAGACTTTCTGCATTTACTGGATCTTTATTAAGCGTGCATCATATAGCAAGTCAGTAAAGCAAGTGAAAATGGTTTTTTAGAACAGAACTTTTTAAAACAAGACTACAGTTTGGTTCACAGTTAACATAGATATACTGTTAATAGAGATATAACAGTAAAAATACAAAAACTGAAAAATAAATTATGAGGATCATTTTAAAAATTAACACTAATTAAGTGTATCTAAAAAAATTTTGATTTTTTGAAAACAGCTTGACAGGTGCAACACTCTAGTGGCAAAATAATGATTAGTTTAGTTTTTTATTAACACTGCACTAGAAGCAACACGAGGGCTAATGGCGATGGACATCGTAATTTTGAACCAGTGATGAGGACGACACCTGAGCTGGCACCCCCTCTCCTAACATCCACACCACGCCAATGGGAGGACTTGGGCCCAGACAGGCAAAATAATTAATAGTTGTTGTCCTCATACATCGTATGGTGAAAATGGCTTATTTAGATTCCTTCTAGCACACCTTAAATCTTTGCCCATGAGTTTCAAAACACCCTGTATATAGGAGATATTTTTAAAGTTGTAGGATAAAAATGTGTTATAGCTTATCTTAATTTATGTTTTGCTTAAATTTTTCGGAAGAACTTGCCATTGCTTCCTTCATTGTTATAGGTCTTTATTTCTGAACAACGGCAAGTTTGAATCCTTGATGCTTCTAATTATTCTGAGTCCCCAATCAACATGGCAAATGAAAAGCAGGAACTCCAGTTATTTTCATCTCTGACATTTAGGGACTTCAACAATCAGAAACGGAAAGTTGACATGAATGTTAATTATTGACTGGAGTTATGGAATTATGTTTCAGGAAATGATGAGTTTTATAAATTAAAATTTAAAAAGGAAGAAAGCACAGATATATTCTGCAATCATCAAAAAAGAAGCAAGTTTTGATATGCTTGAGTAACTCATTTGTTTCCAATTGGTTCAGAAGTTGTCATTAGATTATGATAACTGAGTGCAGCTGCGATATCCTTGAGAAGATGAATAATTTTAACTTAGTACATCAAAAACCAACACAGAAGTAAATTAGGAAGAATAATGTAAGAAAAGAAAGATGAAGTTATTTGTTCTTGTATCTACTCTAATGTTCAAAATTAAGAGAATTTTCTGATTTGGTCGATTATCTCTAAAACTACTGGACAGATTTTAATTAAATTTGTTTGCACATTGGGCTGATATAATACAAAAAAATAATTATTCAACAGTTATAATACACACACACATGATCGAGCATAACACTCATTGGAATCGCAAGGTATGAAACAGCAGTTGCAGAATAGAACAAAAAAAAGGGGAGGGGTTAATAAGGAGTATTGTCCCCTCTTACAGGTGTACATGCATTGCACTGCAATTTTATGCTGGAAATAAGGGAGTTTATGACTTCTTGTGGCAATTGGTCTCACTCTTTCAGCAATGCTGTTTTCAGGTCTTGGATGGTTCTTGGAGGGGAATTACGAATTGCAATTGTCTCCCCAGAGCGTCCCAAGCATCCTCTATAGGATTGATGTATGGAGATCTGGTTAGCCAATCAATTGGCTAATATCCTCACTTTCTAGAATTTCATTGATCAGATTAACTCTATGTGACCTCGCATTGTCATCCATTACAAGTAAATCAAGACCAACTACAGTTCTTGAGAAGGCAAACACAAGGCTCCAAAACCTCATCCCTATATCTCTCAGCAGTTACAGAGCCTCTATCAAAAACATGGAAGTGTGTGTGGCCATTCAATATGATGCCTGCCCAGACCATCAAGCCTTCGCTGCTGTAATGGTAGATTTCTCGGATATTGGAGAGCAGGTAGAGGAGCCCTGGTTCTCTCCATATGAAAGTATGGCGAAAATCACTGGTTTGACTGAACCGGGACTCATCAGTAAAGAGAACAGTTGCCCATTGATACATGCTCCAATCTCTATGATCTCAGTACCATTTTAAGCGGATTCACCTATTTGCAGGGGCAGCGGTAGCCTAGTGGTCAAGGTCGTGGACTCGCGGCCGGCGGTTTTCACTCAGTTGCGGGTTCGACCCTTGGCTGCTTAAGACCCGCCGTGTAGCTGGGGCTGATGCACGTTAAATCTGTTCGGGGCTCAAAATCCTCCCTTTGGCATGGTGTGGATGTTAGGAGAGGGGGGTGCCAGCACAGGTGTCGTCGTCGTCGTCACTTGACCATGGTTCAAAATTACGAGGTCCGTCGCCAATAGCCCTCATGTTGCTTCTAGTGCGACGTTAATATAAATTAAACTAAAACTCACTTATTTGCAGGACTGAGCAAGACACAAACAGGTCTTTTTGCTAACAGCCCTCTCTCAAAGTTTTGGGGAAAGTCATCCTTGAAACTTGGGTTCCTGTGGCCACATACAACTCATGAGAGATCTGTGAAGCTGTAGCATTCCTGTTATGCCTCACTATAACGGACAAATGGCGATCTTCTCTGGCTGTCATGGCCCTTGGACGATCTTGCCCATTCTTTCCCTCGACGAATCTAATATCCTAAAACTGTTTGGACACAATGCTAGGTGCAAAATCAAATTCTCTACAAATCGGGATTTGAGACTGGCCTGCTTCTAGCCTACCCACAATTCACCACCTCATTCCATCATCTGAACATTGGTGCTTACTCAGTTTTACTGTTAGAATTTTAATTTAAGTGATTGCTGCAAAAAAACATTAAGAAATTCGGCAAAATGTGCTAGTGAATGAAATGTGGATTTTCACACACACGCTTAGAAATCTTGCTTTTCGACTGGTTCTGCCCTCCACATATACACTTGCATATTAGACATACAAGCTTTGCATCTTTGTTTCAAAGCAGTATTTTTACATTTCGTTCAATTCTTTTCAAGAAATTTGATAAAATATGCAAATTTTCTTAATTTTGAACACAGTGTAATACATGCATGACGGCATAGATGGGCAGAGGTCAACTGTAACAAAAACTCTTTTTTTACTGCAACAGAAAATGCTATTTCATAAAAGATTGTTTCAAGGAAAAGACAATCAGGAAAAAATTGAAAAAAAATGCATGTATATAATGGGGAAATGCCAGAAGAAAATCAGAAGTTCAAGAATCACTGAAGTTTCTTTACCAACATTCAATAAAACAACTACTATGCAATGTCTGATGGTGAAAGCAGCAATTTTGAAATTCTGATTTGATGAACTATTGATCAAGGTTTACATTTTTGCAAGTGACTAGTACCAGAACTTTCAAGTACTTACTCTGACAGAAGCTCTTATTAGTGATAAAATCTGTACTTCAGAAATACTCAGTAGATAGATGATATACTTTATGCAAGGAAAGACATAAATGGTTCTGTACAAGTACATTTGAGAAATGTGGTGTATGCATCAAACATGCCTTATAATTTAATTTGTGATGTTAAAATAGACTTAAATATAAAATATTTTGCCATGATGAGATAGTATAATATAATGAAAAGAGAGAATATAATTTAAACTGTTCCTAATGAAGATAAATTTTACATTCTTTATGGTATGCTGACAAAGCCTTTTGAATCCTTAAATGTATCTTTTAAAATCAAATAGTTTAAAAACTGAATTAGCTCATAGTCAATTTGGACATATAAATTTTGATTTATCAATTAAAATGAATAAAAATTCAAGTGTAACTAACTGGTTTAGAAAACAAAGAGTAAATCTGAACCTTGTACAAGTTGTAATAAATGTACTTAAAATCTCATGTTTGTACATTTACAAATATTGCTTTGGATAAAGTACATACGAATGTGTGGGGTCTTCCCCAGAAAAATCATTAAATAAAAAGTTGTAATTTTTGTCTAAAAGCGATGATTACTTTAGATATGCTATTGTGTACATTATTGAAAAAAAATCTGATGTTTTTACATGTTTTAAAGAGTATCTTGCTTTTATGAAGAAAATTAGCTACACTGAAAAGTAAAAGCTATTAGAACTGACAATGGGTTAGAATTTTGCAGTGAAGTATTTTAATCTTTTCCTATAAAGAATTGAGTATAAAAGCTGAAAGAATGTCAGTCTATTCTCTGAAAGAGAGTGAGGAAGCAGAAAAATTCAATAAAATTGTTTAGAAGGGATATGAGCAATTTTACAGTATAGTGGATTGCAATTCCGCATTTGCACTCTTACATAATTGATGCGAACATAAACTAAGGTGCAAGATCATTTTAAATATAGACAGGTAGGAAAGTCCCAGTAAACATTTCAAGAACTTTAGATCAAAAGATTAGGATCTTTGGCATAGTCATATTCCCAGAGTATGAAGAAATAAACTACAAAAGAAAATAGATGAAGAAATCTTGTTCATGGAGACAGTACTAAGGGTTATGGTATTTGGATACCAGATAAGCAACACATAATTGAAGCCACACACATAAAAATAGATGAAACTAGAAAAAGGGTTTCATATTTATTAGTCAGAAATCACGAAAATGTATGTGTTCATTCATTAGGACACCAGTTGAAAATCATAAAATTAAAATGGAAGTGAAACCTGAAAATGAATCTGAATTAAAGGCTTAATTAATAACAGATAATTCACAACGGACAAGAATAGAAAGATCTCTGGAAAAAAAAAAGCTCATGTATTGATGTTTATAACTATCACCCAATTTGAAAACCTGTGTTTGATGTCAATAAATAATGTTACAAAATAATGTGAAAAAGAACATTTAATATTTCACCCTGAATTATTTAATTATCAAGTATATAGACAGATAAATTTAATAATTAAAGTATTGAAAATTCAGACAAATCCAATCAAACTTTGTGAATTTCTTTCAGACACAAGTTCATAATATTGAAATTTCAAGCTTATTCGAACAATTCCAGGCACTTTCAGCAAAACATAATTGGTGTCAAGCAATGGACGAAAAGATAATAGACAAATGTAAAGTGTAGAAGTTTAATTCTCCTAAAAATGTGTCAAAATTATAGGCTATAAATGAATTTATTTTATTAAGAAATATGCCCCCCCCCCCCAAAAAAAAAAAAAAAAAAAAAAAAAAGACTTGTTACTCAGGATTTAAACAATACTTCAGATTAGATTATACAAACATATTTTCACTACTTATAAACTTTAATTTGTTAAATGTTTTTTTTTTTTAACCTTTTCCCAATTCTGACAACTCTGTTCAATTCGATACATTTACAACTGGATATTAAAACAGCATTTTTGCATGGCAAGTTGCGCAAGAAAATCTATATGCATGAACCACTAGATTATGTCAAAAAGAAATAAGAATCCAAAGTATGTTTACAACAAAATTATGTCTTGGTCAGAGCAGTAAAACACGGAATAAAACATGTTAGAATAATTTGTTGTTGTTAGAATAATTATACAACATGTTAGAATAATTTGAATTTCATAAACTTAAATATCACAAATGCATTTTTAAGCTAAAAAACATGATTTCAATACTTATGTAAGTTGATAACATTGAGGTATTTGATAAAATTTTAAAATTGTATTAAATATGTAGTTTTCAAACCTGAAAGCAAAATTGGATGTTGAACTAAGAAAAGTTGAATATCTTTTATACATAAATTTGAGAAGAAAAATCATAATGTATATTTACATAAAAAAAAGGTACATTAATAAACAGAAGGATAACGTTATAAATATTTCAAAAAGTTTTGTTAATTTACCATTTAAGTTAAGGTCTTTACCTAAGAAATTAAAGAAAGTGACATTATTGAAAATGAAATTATATAAAAATATCCCTACTGATCATTAATCAAATGTCTTATTTTTAACTGATAGAAGTTGCCCTGACACAATAGTTGCTACATTTTTTTTAGAAAATAGGTTAGAAAGATCTAAAACTTCATTAGAAAACTACTACTACAAAAAAAGAATTTAAAATGAAATTTATAGGAAGTAAAGTTGAATTTAACAGATTTATCAATGAAACCTCTTTCTAACAAGAGATTGAAATTTTTTTTTGACTGTTTGTATTACCGTGGGACAGAATGTTAACAAGTGGTAATGCAAATTCTTGTCTCTTTCCACAATATTTCAAGTCAAACGTATAGCAATTATATCACTACTAAATATAATTAGCTGTCTAATTGTGGCTATGTAAAGAAAGGATTTGATAATTAGTTGTATGATAAAAAAGTTATTTTGATATAGGTATTGTATTTCTTTGTCCTTAATCTACATTTTGCTTAAATAGATAATTTGGTACTTTTCCATCTCGTTGGCGTGAATCTCGCCAAGCATACTTTATTGGCGACAACACACAGTATACATATATTCTGTTAGGCATCGGTTGTATAATTTTTGGCAACTTTATCGCCTGTGCCGGTGAAATGGAAAAGTACCGATAATTTTTGTTGAAAGAACTTGCCATCCTTTCCTTCAAACATATATATAAATAAATACATAATTATAATACAAATAATACTGAATTATTTAAAAAGATTCCTGTGAGAAGAAAAGTTTCCCTTATTTAGAACATATTCTGACTTATGTTTAGGTTTTCAACCTTTTCCGGCTAGAGCCCCCCCCCCCTTTTTTAAAAAAAATCACTCACCATGCCTTGAAACAAATATACCTCCTTGAAATAATAAATACTGAAAAACCTAAGAAAGACTAAATGGATTTTTGTTTCTCCATCAAATAAAAAAATGCAGCAAAATCCCAACAATCAAAGCTGGCACGATTCCAAACAAACTTAGCACAATAATTTCTTATGAAATTGCACCAAACTAACCATAATTTAGCAAAAATAGTCATGGATAAAGTGAATAAAACATTAAAAAAGTCACTAAGTAACCTTTAAATATACAAAGAGTTATATTTGGAACATACAGTTTTTTCAGAGTTGAAATTTTTACTTTGTGATAAATATTTGCTTTTCAAATAATGCTTTTAAAAAACTATTTAGTAATTACAGGAATGTCCAGATCCTTCTCTTTCTGCATACACCATTAATATAGTGAGATGGAAAAATTCAATGTTAAAACAAGAGACTACAGTGTAGACTGGAAAACTTAGCAACATAAAATAAACAAACCTATTTTAAGGTTTACGAAAAACAAGCAAAGGGGGGAAGGAACAAATATCATAATTGATAGCAAAAAAAGAAGGGGGGGGGGAAGAGCCAGATTGAAAGCATTACGAAACAAAAAATTTGCTAGTTTTAGCATGCATCTTATATTTCATTTTAATTAAATTCAATTACATTAACTTACACCTCCCATTACTTGTAATTTGTTTATAATATCACTGACTGGGTAATCAGTACAACTGGGTAATGATACATTTTTCCAGTATGGAGTTAATAGCCATTCCAAATACTTCTCAGGAAATAAACATTTTCTTTCGAGCAGATAGAATATCCGATCAGAATAATGCCTTTCTAAAAAAAAAAGATATATCGATCAATATATAAAATATTTTTTCACAAAAAAAAGGTCAAAATTTCATTAAAGAAAGTAGATAAGAGCATTAAATGATATATACACACTTACCATAATTATGAAATAAAAATTTCACTAAATAAAAAAGCACACCAATATAATCTTAAAATAACTTCGAATTAATGCTTAAAAGAATGTTATAATTTTAAAAGACTGATAAATAGATTTTGTTTTTAATAAAATATTTTAACATTTAATTCTCAGCATTATAATAAAGATACATTAAACAAGTAAAACAGATTTAAAAAAAACTATAGGATCCATGAGACAGGAAATTAAAATTTTAATAAAAATATTTTAATTTTACTAAATACGTGCCCGCCCCTAAAACTGTATGCAATCTATAAATACTTAATAGTAATCATGATATCTTATAAATATGTTGTGATAGTATATTAAAACCCATTGATTTCTAGTAAATTAAATTAATGAATTTCAAATCGAATTCAGTGTACTTAGGTACATGAATAAATTTATTAAATACCAAAACATAGCATAGTTCTTTAATTACTTCCTAATTACACGTAAAATATATACCATTAAAATTTTTTTAATGGTAAATTTAATCCTCGGAAAAACATTTAAAAACCATGTTAAGAATGCATAAGAACATTTACGAAAAGGAACCCAAATATTAAACATTCACTTACGTAACATCTCAATATACATTTCAGTCGATCTATTAGGAGTACTAAATAATTGTATATATCTAACTATAACATTTAAACACATTGTTTGAAGATCAGTTTCTCTAACAAACCTCATTTGTAATGTATGCAGTCGGAAATTCTCAAAAATAATTTTAAAGTTTCGAAAACTAGTTAACTAATGTGTAAAAATAGAATCACAACAGAAATAACTTTTCCATCAAATTATAAATCTTACACATACTGCAGCATTTAAAATTTACTAGAAAAGCATTTCCATTCAATGTTTTCATTTTAATATAAATCTCATTGCCAATACAGAATTGCCATTAAATATACGATCTGTATATTCTCGAATAAAATTATATATATTTGTGAAATGTTATCAAAATTAACCCATTGTATTATACTTTCGAATCGATCAAGGAATAAATTTTACCTGTTATTGTAAATTACATAGTTTTAACTGAAAAATGTATCAAATGTGGATTAAATTATAGTTTGCAAACAAATCTGGCAGTAACTATATCAAAACAAAGTTATCAATCAGTTTGTCATCTGTTAAAAGGAATTTAAAACAAAACAAAAAAAAAAGAAAAATCCGCTATGTAAATACTTAAATGTATTGGGAAAAAAAAGTCTCATTTTAGAATTTTTTAAATTGCTTGAAACTCGAGCAAGTTTTTAATCTGTGAATCCTTCTTGAAATGAAACATCTTCTGAAAGATGTAAACAAACATAAATTTTATGTTGCTTTTAAAAATAGCTAAGAACGTTGATATATTACTAAATAAATTTTTATTAAAATGAAATTTAACTTACTTGAGAGCCTTCGAAGATGTATAAAAATCGTGGAGCCGCTTGGATTGGTAAGTAAATGATTTTTCTTCATGGAAAGGTTTTGGAAACAGCAATTATTTGTGTAAGATTTTCAGTAGTTACGGTAATTAAACTGTGATAGAAAGAAAATTTAGTTTTTTGTTTAATTAGATCAATCATAACTCTCTGAAGTTATTTTTATATGATTAATAGCGTGTTTTGAGTTTTAAAAAATAATTTTGTACACCTTAAAAAAATACTTAAATCAATTAATTTTTGTTGTGGAGCTTCACAAACCTTCAATGGAGTATGCGAGAGCACCAGTCTTGGTATCAGACACTATGATTGACTGAAGGCTTTTGAAATGTGCTATCTGAAATGATGGTTGAGCCTTCTTTGATATAACTTTTGATGAAATCTAGGAATGTATCCTTTGTTCTTTTGTTTACAATACGAAAAATGTGCATATCGGATCCTCCCCTCCTACAAACTCTTCCAAACAGTGTAGTTTGATTTACTCTTTTACTGTGATTATATTTTCATTTCTCAAATATCCTTTAATCATTTTCAATATTTATACTAGAACCTTGAAGCATACAGGTTTTGAACCCACACATAATCAATACAGACCTCTCTACAGAGAAAATCCAATCTTTGACACTTCTGATCTCAAAAGAAATTAAATCAGGTTTGGCTTTTCCTCTCCATGTATTTGTCATCATCAAATATTCTGTGTACTCAACTTGCTTTCCTCAAACCAGTTATTTTTTTCTAATAGTTCTAATTCAATGCTTATTTTTCACTCTTGCAACATTTCCAAATAAAATCATCTTAAGATTCTACCTTCTCAACCAAATGCATATTATCCTGCAATTTGACCATTGAGTCCTTTCCAAAATTAAACCTGGATCCATGCACCACTGTAACACCTGTATTTTACTTTTTAGTTTCATGTTATAAAAAATGTGAATCATACTTTTCAGAAATATGTTACAGAATAATTAAAGGAAGTAGCACTTCCTTTAGTCACTAAATAATCACTGAAAACTATACAATTAAAAAAAACCTTGTTTTTAAAGCACAAAAAAAACCCAGAATAATATGTTTTAAAAAGCTGTTTGCCATTTTTAAAAATCATCTGCCATTTTAAAATAATGAATAGGAGATAGAAACAGGGAACACATGACCTAAGCAGAAGTAATCCACAAGAAAATTTGTCTAGTTTTCTAATAAAAATGAGTAATTTTTTTTTTTTATAAATCAAGCTTTTATTTAAATATTGGAAGTAAAAGTATTTTTTTTAAAATGTAAAATATATTTATAAAAGTTTGAGATGCTTAGCTAAGATACCAAAGTAATTACCAAAAAGTACCATAGCCACTTATAAATAATATCAAAAGAAGCCTTAATGTGTCAAGCTCTTCTGCAAATAATATAATATTTTACATTCAAAAAATTATTTTTATACCTTTTAATGACCTTTAATTAAAAGTATATATATATATATATATGTTTACTTATATTGATTTAATTCTATTTAATCTGGAAATTTAAGACTTAAAAAAACAATTATGTGAGCTCTCTCTGTGTGCAAAATTTCAACTTGATTGGATTTTGTTAAGTGGAAGGCCTAAGCCCCCTCCCCCCATAAATGTTTCACCGCTTGAGCATGTTGTAGCATTACATTGTCATCAGTAACAACACATTTCTATAGACATCTGAAACTTGGCTGGATATAACTTTGATTCGGTTTTGCCTGTTAGTAAAAAGAACTATATAGAGACAGAATTGAAAATGGTCACCTTAGCCACTATCGGCGAAAGATTCCCAGAATGGCTACATATGTACACTAATTGTTCTGCTACTGGGGCTCATACAAATGCTGGTGTTTACTCCAGGCACTTTAGCCTCAGCAGAGCTGTTGGTAAGCATTGTACAAATTTTGATGGTGGAGTGGATGCTGTTCACATAGCATTAACTGAGATTAAAAGAGAAGAACAGGACATTGTGATTTTTATTGATTCACAAAGGCTGCTATCAGGGCTTTATCTTCAGTTATGCCTTCTAAAAATAGTTCTGCTCTTGAATGCCAACTTTTGATAGACTCTATGATAAAAAGTGGACGCATTGTTGCTCTACAATGAATATCAAGTCATTGCGGTATTGCAGGGAACGAGTTTGCTGATTTGCTTGTTAAGGTCAAATCCAATTTCCTCAACCAGATCCCCCAGCCAGTTACCATAGTATTTAAAGAATTATTACAGCCAAGTTCAAATCCAGATATCATGTAACTACTATCAATTTAATTAGTGGGAAGACTTGGGATTTCTTGTTGGATAATCTCATACCATATGATCTGCCCAGATTGGTGGGTGAAGCAAACTTTGGGTTAGTAATCGGACATGATTACCTTGGGAAGCACCTTCATAGATTTGGATTGACGGATTTGCCCACTCTGCCTGAATGGTTCTGACATGAGCAGTGATCACTTGAATTGCTGTCTTGGAATTATTGATGTAGTTGCTGTAAATGCTGCAAAGAATTTTTATCATTTTATCTGTGTTTCTGAACTGTACTGGGCTGCCCGTCATAGACTAATGATGGATATGCCTAGGTCTGGCATAGGTTAAAAAAACATTGTCATCAAAATTACACATGTATGCAAAATTTCGGTTTGATCAAATGATAGGAAGGGTAAATGAATACAATTTTTGAACTGGATAGACACACATGCATATGAACATAGCAAGCTGAATAAATGCATGTAAGAAAAAAAAAATCTCTTAAAATGACATTGTAATCAAACCCACACAAAAATCGCTTAATTTGGCTTGCACCTTTACCTCAATCAGGCAACTGTTGTGTGTTTCAGTTATATTTAAATAAAAATTGAAATAAAATATAATGTTTTTTTAAAATCCTTCTCCTAAACCTTGTAATGAATGATGTCTTAATTGTTTATTTGCTTGGTAGCATTAATAAAAATGTATTACGTTATGCTTTAGGTTTTGAAGAAGCACAGCGAACCATTGATGCACTGAAAGCAGAGGTAGAATATTTTTTACTTGTTATTGCAAAAATAAAAATAAATTTTATTGTTTTTCTTACTATGAGATTATTATACAATTTTTTTTTTACCAAGACAAAAATCTGATCAAGAAATTTTTTTTAAAATATATTTATTGTGTAACAGGGATTCTCAGAATCCCCCTCCCATTGTGTTTTTACTCATGTCGATTGTGGTGTGAAATTGCAGTTTTGCATAATTATACATTTCCCTTTTCCTATTTGTATATTTTTATATAATTAGAATTTTTATATTTTAAATATTTTGAAGAAATGAATGGTTTCCTTTATTTTGGAGGGGGAAAAAAAACCAACCCAAAACTTATTATTTATAATTTTAATTAATAGTTATAAGGAAAAAAAGAAGGAAAATATTTAATAATCACAAACACTTTTTGCTCTAAATGCATTTTATGTCAAGTGTTAATATTTATTTCTATTTGAAATGTAAATAGCACAAGTTTAATCTCTTGATAAAAAAAAAAAGAAGTAAGCCTCTCCAATATTATGCATTATGCAGGTTACTCTAGAATGATGGCTCATTTTTAAAGAGAAATTTAATAGAGTATAGAAAGAGTAAATAAACTAACAATCTTCATTGTATTTCTTATGTTTTGACGCAATGATTTTTTTTTATTTTTCCTATTTTTACCATTTTCTTTTCATAATTGTTTGCATTTCTTTTATAAATTATTCTAAGCATAGGGGAACAATACCACTTTTTATAAACATTTGATGTGTTATAAATTATTATTTTTATGAGCATTTAATATGTCTTATGATATTGAAGATGTACATTTTTTTCTACTTGATTTTAATATAGTGTTTTTCAATGTATATGAAATATTTGAATTGTTTAATTAGACACCTAAGGGCTATTGTTTTAGGTGGATCACTTTTGGCATACCAGATAACTTATTAATTTTTTTATCATTTGTTTCAATTTTAATTGTATTTAGCTTAGATATATTCAATTTAATAATTTATAATTTGCTTTTATTACATTTAGCTTAAATATATTCAATTTAATAATTTATCATTTCCTTTAATTTTAATATTGGATAAGTTTACTATTGTCCACATCTCGATATTTAATCATTTTCACTTTAATTCTTATAATTAATTGAGTAATTTAATACTAATTATAAAAAAAAGCACACCTTGGGTGGCTAAATCTGTTCTTAGCAAAACTTGCATAGAACTTTTTAATTAAATTTCATATAATCTGTTACTGAATTATTTACTTGTCTTTAATATTTTTTTAAAAATCTGAATGCGTAATTATATTTATTTATTTGTTTATTTTTCCTGAATTTTTTCCTGAATTTATTTTTCCCGAATTTTGTTTATTTTTACTGAATTGAGTATATATTTTTTACATTTTTATGTAACATTTAATAATGTAATTTTCTTTATTGCTATCTAACATCTAATTTAGGTTCAGATTGCTGAAGAAAAACTTTCACATGCTAAAAAATTTCTACCTTATGCAAAAAACAAGCCTTTATTAAGAGTGCCTTTGAAAGTACCATCTTCTGAAGTTGTATCTGATACTTCAAATAAAAAAATTCGAAGCCCTTTTGCTAAGGTTTGTTTAAAATGTTACTTTTTTATTAATTAGAAATTTTAATTGTAATTTTTACATAATATTTAATGTCATTTAAAATCCTTTTTGTTCAATTCATTATCTTGCAGCATTTTATTTTCTTTGTCAAATAGTTAAAAAATTTGTTTAATGGAATTAAATTACATATTTTACTGTGTAACAGTTTAGTGAAAAGTTTTTAAAATATATGTGCTAAGTTGGAATTATTCTAGTACATGCAAATTTTAATGAATATTGACTTTCTATCTTTTTTAATGATTTGTGTAATTACATGTCACATGAAAGATATTTATCAATTGACAAAAAAATGTGCATAAGTTTTCTATTTTACAACTACAGAATGTTTAGTCAGCAACATGAAAAAATATAAAAAAAATTATTTCATTTATATTCATCAAATAGGCTAAAATAAGTTTAATCAAAAGCAGTACCTAGAAAAATGCATATATACCAACAAATTAGTTTGATTCATGCATCCTTAAAAATTTAAGAAAGAAAAATTGATGTAGTTTTTTTATTTCGATGAAGTCATAGTTGGTATTTAAAATATATTTCACTTAAATTTCTAATGTGTTCATTCCTTTTTTGAAACCAAATTCAAACAGAATTTCAATTTTTTTTGTTGCCTTAATTTTTGCTTTTAGATGTCACTTTTGTGTGTTTGTGTAAAACAAAAGAATGTGTATTTCAGTATATGTTTTCCAGCTTTGCATTAAGTCAATAAATAATTGTCCAATTTTGGGATTTTCCTTTTATGCAGTGCTGTGTGTGTACTAAGATTTCTTCACAATATTTAAAGGATATTTCAATGATTTCATACCTACCTCTGAAAGATCTTCAATTTGAGGGATAGCAGGTGGATTATAATTCAATTTTATACTTTCTCTAGCAATATAGATCTCAATTTCTTCTTTATTTCCCTTGAATAAATCTCTAACTATTTTATTCAATTTATTATTTGCTCCTACGAAGTTGGTGCAAATAACTAAAATTTATTTGGGCTTTATGAATAGCAAATCTTCTTAACAAGGAATGCTTCACTGTTCAATCCATTATCAATTTCAAAATGTAAAGCCTTAACAGTGAAACAAATAAAAATAAAATAAGACATTTATAAAGCTTCTTTGCTCTGCCTGAAAAATTTTTTATAATAAAAGGCCCTGCAAAATCTACTCCAGTCTTATCAAATATTCCTGAAAGAGAAATCCTTGCTGAAGGCTAATCTGCCATCATTTGGCGAGAACTTTTTTGCAAGTGATGCATTTTCTAAGCACCTATCTAACAGTATTCCTACCTCATACAATCCAAAAAATATTTTTTTATAAATGAAAAAGTTCCCTGAACACCTATATGAAAATACAACATATAATGATTTATTACAAAATAAGTAAAATTTTGATTATTAGGAATTAATATCGGATGTTTTTGGTAAAAATGTCAATGAAGATTTTCTCTTCTTTAGGCATTGGAGCTTCTAGAAAAGATATTGATGGCACAATTTTTAATAATGCTTATCAAGACAGGAGAAAGTTTCTTTCAATAAACAGCCCATTATTTTTATATGTTTTGTATTTTCTAATCAAGCAATCACTCTTTGAAGCTTGCTATAAGAAGAGCAATTATTTACATTTTTCCAAGTTCCCAGTCCTTGTACAAATGAACTAACTTGTTGGGTACATCCTTCAGTTCTTGTAGATAAAGTTCTGTATCTTCTACAAGTTCAAAGTTAGAAGGTTTTAATTGTGAATTTTCATGCATAACTGATGAATAACTCTCAGTTTTCAATTTTAGTTGCATCCACACATCTTGATAACATCCAGCGGGTAATCCTGGATGTTATCCTTTGATCTCTGACATGCATCCATTTGTTTAACTTTGTGAGAACTTAGATTACCGTAACTCGATTTTTGATGAATAATTTCTACTAAGACAGTCACTTAGCAATCAAGGGCAATATAATTTTTGAGTCTGTATAGATTTGCACTTAATATTATGCTTAGGAGCAACTATTACTTTTCTTACTAATTTTGCTAAAAAGCAGCGTCATGCAATTCTAAGAAATTAATCTTAATTTGCTTTACTAGGAATACTCTCAGTATCCTGCAAAGTAAACTTAATCTTATTTTCTCCCTTGCTATCTAGACAATGAAGGTAAACAATAGTCAGGTCTTTGAAGGATGTGTGCAGTTTTTTTTAAGATGTTCATTAAATCTATTACATCTATCCGTAATAAATATCCAGAATATTCTAATACTGGATTACCAATCATCTTAGTTTTTATAAATGTACATAGTATAGTATTTGTGCATCATGAAATAAAATTTATTTCACCTTATTTTTATTAATGAAAAATAATTTTAAATTTTGTTACACATTGATTTTCCTTTGAACTGTTCCCCTCCCCCATTTTGTTAATCATTTCAACACTATCACAACAATTTTTTAGTGAAATAAAACCAGTATAATGTATTTGTTAAGACACAGTTTTTCTTGTAGTAATTGAAATGTCTCTATCTTTTTCTCTTAAAACAAAAAGATAATATTTTATGATACAATATCAGGCAATTCTAGCAAGGAACAATATATAACTATTGAGGAAATATTATCTTGGAGATACATTGGAATTTAGTTACTTGCCAAGGGGTACACTGAGGGGGGGGGGAAATTGAGAAATTCTGGTTTAATTTTGAGCGCATTTGTTCTTAAGCAGAATAATTTATTTTATATGAAGTAAATCTTATGCAAACCATAAATATTTTAACAATAAAATATTTTATTGAAACAGTATATTTGCATTATTTAAACTTTATTATGAAAATAAAGCCATAAGAATAATTTATCTGATGTTATTTATTTCTCCAATAAATTTCTTATCCAGATTTTAAATTTACTGTATAAACAGAAAAACAGTTTAACAATTTTTTCATTTGTGTTTAATTTAGAATTCCTTTTCAAAATATCTTTTTCCAGGAAAATGCTCCAAGAAAATTCTCTTACCATGAAAAGCATATCAGGAAGCGAAGAAGATTCACAGGTACAAAAACATATTTAAGTACTTTTATGATTCATACTTGTATTTTACCTGTTAATAAACTGTTTAAATTTGTTCATTTTATGTTGTAATATTTGCATCTGACATTAAATTATTTTTATTAGGTATGTAAAAATCTAATGTAACATTTCTATATTCATTTTAATATTTACTTTAAATCTCTTGTAATAAAAATTATTCATTTAGAGATAAAAATTTTCAATATTAAACATTTAAAAGATTCAATAATGGTAATAGTAAAATATATAATGAGAAAGATTAAAACGAAGAAATAAAAATTAAAATAGAGTATTTAATAGTTAAAGTACATTAAATATTTTTATTTTAAATTAATTATTGAGACATAAAGCAATATTTCAAAGTAATCTTATTATAGTACACTGAATCAGCTTATGTTATTTTAAGTGAATAACAAATTTTTGTACTGTTTTATACCTAACTTTAAATTAATTTTAATCTGTATAAATAAAAGTCATATCTCATGTAATTATTATTTATAGAATTTCTTAAAATTGCTCTTCATGGTATGGAATCTGGAGTTTGTAAATTTTCAGTACGAAAATTCATTTCCTCCTAGAAGCAAGGTGGTTAATGATATTCAAATTTTAAAAGAGCTGATTAAAAAATTTCATAAAAGTCTTTAAAACAAAGGAGGGATGGTAAAGAAGGAATTAATCAAGGAGTCTATCCAAAATTGGAATACATTTCTTTAGAGTTATGTGAGATTCAAATATTAAAAATGGAAAATGTCATAATTTTGCATAATTTTTATTAAACTTGCATAATTAATCAAAATATAATATTTTTTGAATCGTATGAATATGAAGTTTAAATAGTTAAGATGGAAAAATATGTACTTTTAAATATTGGATATTTTTAAAATGACAAATATATTTTTTACATCAATTAATATAGTTAGAAATTCAAGATAGTTTAAAATCAATATTATTTAACCAATTGCTTGATAGTACATTTTACATTTACAATTGATTTTTCAGTTCCTAAACATACTGATACTGCCTTTAATGCAGAGGATGAACTTCAATCTACATCACCAAGACAAGTCTCCATCCAACCGATAGATGTTAAACAAACTTTAGTAAAAACAGTAATTGATAGTGCCTTCTCAAATGTTTCTTCTTGTGATACTTCAGGCTCATTTTTTAATCTGAAGCATAAGGTATCATCATCAGAGAGAACATCATCATTAATAGCTGACACATATAAGAATGCTGATGCTGAACATTCCAATATTATCTTAAGGTAACTTTTTGTTTTAAATTGTCTTATCTGTTCCCCATTATATAGAACAGAAATGTCAAACTGAGAGCCTGCCAACTCTTCTAGGGAAGCTTGCAGTGATATCAGTGAAGGATCATTTTGCATAATATAATACTTACAAATACCCTTTCCAGTTTGAAATCTTTTATGTTACTATCAACCTCTTAATAAAATTTAACCATTTTGTTTTTTGAAAGATTAAATAAGACTGTAGCTACAAATTATTTTTAATTATTATTTTAGTTTGTTATTAATAAGCTTATAAATTATGCATCATTCTGTAAATAATCACCAAATAACAAATTTTTTTAAAAATAAATCATTAACATCAGAATTTTGAAAACATTCTTTTAATATGATTATTGAAAACCATAGAAAAACAGTCAATTTTCTCTCACCTTGTTATTTTCTTTCATCAGTTGAAGTTACAGTTATAATTTTTGTCTTTGATGCACAGCTATTTTCTTTTTCTGTACCATTGACTGATTTCCATGTTTTTTAAGGTGATAATATTTTGCCAAGGATGTAAATTATTCATGTTTAAATTACCAAAAACAATTATCTAATACATTTGTTACTTTTATCTTTAGAATGTTACTTTCAATCCCAAAAAAGAACATAAATATTGATAGCAAAGGCAGGAAATTTCAAAGAAGAAGAAAAACAAAGTATTTATGCTCAGAGATGAAAAATAAAATATTTAAAGTCATATTGGTTCAAATTGTAGGGAACAGTTCTTATGCTTACTGAAGAAAAATTGCCACCATAATTATATCTAATGTGGTCCAGGGGAATTTTTTTGTTTGGCAACTAATAAGTTTGACGCACTTGATTTAGAAAGTGTAAATTTTAATGTTAAGCTCTTTGCTTAAAAGTCTAAAATTAAATTCCCATGTATTTAATGCATTATAATTAAGTATTAACCCTCTAAGCATTTTGCACCCTTTTTTCCGTACTGTTCGAGATATTCCAAAAGCATTTGCTCTGGGTAATTCCGTGTGGCTGTGAACGCACCGAAAGCGGTAGAGACGTCTTTTTTCGCCATCACAGGATGTATTCGAGATCGTTTGCACCGGGTTTTTCTGAAATTCCTTTCCCCCCTTTTAAAAGTTTTACATCTTGTTAGATAATTGGGGAGGGTTGCAGACACACAATAAACTTTGACAGGGAATTTTATGGCTCACAAGGGAACCCCACTCTTGCCCTTAGGGTTAAGACATTTTCCATTGAGACATTCATTCAAGAGGGGAAGGGAAGATTTCTTTTCATGTGTGTTTGTTGGTCAGCTTGAGTTGAGATTTTATTGGGTTTATGAAAGAAATGCGTCCTTTGACCTAGCTTTTGAGATAAAATTTTTTATTTAAACCAATCTAAAAATGCTTTAAAACTCAATCACAAAATTAACTAGATTTTATTCCCATTTTTTTAATTAATATTCATTTTGAATTTTACAAATTTTGCTTTTTGCAAAATTGCTTTTTGTATGTTTTCTTTGATTGCTAAAAACTCACCTTTTTTATTTTTCCTCATATTAAAATTATCAGATATAGTTAAGTTTTTATATTATATCTATAAATCTCGAAAAACATCGCTAAATATATATCTATAAAATGTTTATGTTTAAATACAGAGAATGTATGAAAATAATAAATACATTCTATTGTTTCATTTGTGTTACTTTATTCACTACTTTCAGTTTTTAAAATAATATTTATTTCCTAATAAAGTGTCATAAATTAAAAAAAAGAAAATGAACGTGTCAAAATCAGAAACGATTTAAGATTTTCAATTATTTCAAATAAATAATTTTTAAGCTTCTGTATTTCTTTACTTTTAAAAATCTCTAATGCATGAATAAAAATAATACCAAAAATTAAATTTTTTTAAATCTATCAGTTTTTTTCTTCATAATTTCAAAGCCAGGTATTCAGGACAGCTTAAGCGCGATCCTTAGTTTTGTAATGTTAAGTTTGGAAATACATCCGAATTTTAAATAACTGAACTACATCTTCCTTCAAAGAGAAGAAGAATGCGATTTCCCACTCAAATTCATATTTTTCAAACTTGATTTTTGAAAAATTAGTAATTAATAGCATCTGCACACATTTATATTTGTTCTTACGCGTAAGTATCAACTGTACATTTGCACAGATACTTTTGATTACTAATTATTTGAAGATTCAAATTTAAAAAATATTCATATGTGTAAAATCCCTTATAATTTATCTTTTGTTAAAGGATAATTGAAGTATATATAATTAAAATCCGGACATTTTTCGAAATCTTAACAATATATAACTAGGAATTTTACATAAGCTCCCCTGAAAATCTGCTTTTCAAATTACGATAAAAATATTTTTGTATTGCACGTACAAAATTAAAAATTATTAGTAACAAAAACTTACAATTCTATAAATATTTAAAATATTAAACTCAAAATTTAATATATTTCATCTCTAGCATATTTTCATATATTCCGTAAGTATTGTACAATGCAGTTGGAAACTGCACGTTATGAACCAAAATTAGCAGAAAAATTTGATGAGTATAAAATAAAGTTTTTACTTGGAAGCAAAACTGAGATACTAAGACTTCAGTGTACAAAAGTTATGAGCATATCTACAATAGTTTCTGAAATAATTATTTTAAAATTCAGTTCGAAATTAGTTTGTTATATTATACGTATTATTAAATAAAGCATCAACATAATAAAGTAATAGTTTGATGCATTCAGATTATTAAAAATAGATATGTGACATTATCGCAAATGTTAAAAATTTTATAATTTTAAATTCAATTATAATTTTAAATTAAACTGTACACTGTTATATATACACAATATTGTGTTTCGCAAACAATTTTTTCTCAAATAACAAATTGTTCTGAAAGTAGGCATTAAGGTACTTTAAAGACATGTTGTTTTGTTTAAGCATTATTATAAAATATTAATTTTTTTTTCTTATGTGTGTCTGATATTTTTAACATTTGTAACAATTAAAATTATTGCTTGTATACGATTCTTTGCATTTTTTTGTAAATTGAATGAACACTTTGATTACAATTTTGTTTATTTGAGAACATATGAACTCTGATTTATTTTATTCATGAAATACAAGTTTGAATAAATTGACTTTTTTTGCATTTGTTTTAAAATATGTATATTGAAATTTAAACTACCCAAAATTATACCTGATTTGTTATAAACGAATTTTTGATCTAATAAACACATATAGCTGTTTTTATGTACAATTTGTAAAATGGACTAAGATTAGTAGATGAATATTATTTTTACATATTGTGAATGTTTTGCACTGAACTTAGACATATATTTTAATCCCTTTAAGGTTGGAGAAGCAAATCGTAAGCAATTTTGCATTGAGGTTAATATTGAATATAAAAAGCTCCTCGGCTATTCAGAAGTGAGGTGGTTTACTTTGAAACCAGCACATACACAGAGCACAAATAGAGTGCATTTTGAAATTATATGATCCGCTTTGGTCAAGTTATTTAAATTTGGAAAAATACCTTACATTTGGAAAAAAACAGCAACATCACCTTTCAATAGATCAAAACATATACTCTCTTTTCTCTACAGCCAGACATTATTTTTCTATAAAACTACCCAAGAAATTAAACATCATAACATTTCAGCTACAGTTTATTTTATTCCAATATAGAACAAGATGCGATGATAAAATCGTACCATTAATACTAAAGAATAAACTAACAATTCTGTATGGTTTATTCCTGGGATTAATGATACATTTCTAAAATTTAAAAATGCTTACAAAATTTGTTATGAATTTTTTGAGAAATGTCTGTCAACTTCACTGAACTAAAGTGTTTTAAGTGTACTGTTTTGAAAGACAAAATTAAAAGGGGAAAAGTTTATCTCGCTGCCAAAATTGTAATAACTGATACGTAAGATGTAGTAATCAATGACAATTTTCCGTTAAAAGATATAATACGAATATGTATTTAAAGTTTGAAAACACTGTATCGTATCGCAAAAGATTTTCATATCGTTTGGTTTTTTGTTTAAGTTTTTATTTTAGTGTGTGTGTGTGTGGCAACATTGTTACTTTTTTCTTAGATGAGTCAATTTTTAAAAATGTTGTTCTTTTGTTGATAAAAAACTTAAAAAGAAAAAGTCGTTATTTTTATTAGAGTTCTTTTATTCATCTAGAGATCTTATTTAGATCATTTGAATAATTGTATGTGATTATTTCAAAATAGCTTCCGCTAAATTATTTTAATTTTTTTCTATTTTATTTACAAACACCAAAGAAACAGAAAGGTGAAAATTAAAATGTGGGATTGAAGATGGTTAGAAATATTTTGACATTTTGAAGAATATATACTCCATTAAAATTTAAAATTATTTATTGAATGTAAAATATATTACCTTTGCACAAAAGTGGATGTAGATGGGGTATTTTGCTTAGAGCAGAGGTATTCAACCTCTTGCACTTTGGGGAACCTTTTGAGTTTACCATTACCTTCAAGGAACCCCTTGATCAAACAGCAGAAAAAATAGGATATCAAAGCTCTTTATTCTAATCGAATTTACAAAATTATTATTGCATTTCTATTTTTCTTATTAGAAACGTCTTAGTAAGATTAATGAATGTTAAGGTAGCTAAAGTTTTTTTTTTTTTTGGTTTTCTAAAATATGGCTTATGAATAATAAACAAAAGCAACATTTTTTTTAAATATAACAAATAATGAAAAAAAAAATATATATATATATTTAATGACTTGACCGTGATTGTTTTTTATTGCAAAGTATTTTTACGTCTGTAATAATGTCTGAAATCATCAACCAAATGTCTTCTTCAGCATCCGATCTGTTTCTGTACTTTGTTTTTCTCGCAGCGTACAAAAAGAAAGATTTTTCGCATATATAGGTTGAAACATATGATATCAGATGTTTCACAACTCTTACGGCAATTTCATGATATTCTTTTCTATTGTCAATCAAAAAATACATAATAACATTTAACTAACTTTTAATTTCAATTGAATGTACATCAATTTGATTTATCAATCAAATTGATATACACTCATTTTTTTCTTTTGTTGGGAGTTTGGAGATTTTCTTCTTTTATTGGGTTTAGCTTAGCTTTTTCTTATTAACGTCGCACTAAAAGCAACACGAGGGCTATTGGCAATGGACCTCGTAATTTTGAAGTGCAGAGGACGACACCTGAGCTGGCCCCCCTCTCTCCTAACTTCTACGCCACACCAACTTCTTTTATTGGGAGTTCGGTGAATTAAAAGTCTTAAAAAGATTTTGGATCCAAGATAATTTTTTATTTTGAACAGGATTCAAAAAATGTTTTTTGCAGATCTGATAAATGTTTGACCAAACTAATTTTTATCGAGGTTACCGTCCACTAAAATATTATGCAAATTACTGAAGCATTTTAGTATTATCTTTCAAAATAAATTCTGTTCAAAATTTCAATTTTAAAACAGTGGGGCCAATTTTACTTCATACCTTGAAAATAATGAATAAGTGTGCATTCTTCACCCGATCCCAAAAACGTGCACTAATATGTGACCTAATGCGTCTTGATTACTGTATTTGAAACACGTGACTTTTATGAAATTTAAGATTTTATTTTATCCTTAAAATATTTATTAATATTTATTTTTACAAGCAAACTGCTTCTGAGAATTCAATCTTCTATAAAAATTAAACTTTTATGACAATTCTGGTGCTTTGATTAAGCAAATAGTGCTTGATAGCAAATACTAATCATTAATTTTTTTCAAAACATGCAAACAATCTTGTATTTTCTTGGTCTCGTATTCAACAATGAGTATAGGGTGCTTTTTCTCAGTTAAAATCATAATATTAAAATTTTTAAAAAAAAAAGTTTTTAAAAATGACAGAAAAAAGAATTTTTCTATTGTTTGAAGCAAACAAATGTTTTTCAACTATGAACCCACCAATTTTTTTCAAGCTATATTTTTTATTCTTCATTTGTTGGAATGCTTTTATTGAAACTCAATAAATCGGGCGAACATCTTCCAAGTTCCGATCTGTGAATAATCTGAACCCCATTCCTGCTTGCTTGTAGCCTGCCATACAAGATTTCCCCTAGGCAACGAAATTGCTTATCAAAGTGTTCGATCTAAGCAATAAAAATGCCCAACCCAAGGGGTTGTGTCGACCACCCGCGTCACAAAAGGGGGGGAGGAATAGGAGCCTCTTGCATTTTTGAAGAATTTGTGAATGGAAAGGGAAAACTTTTCGGGACCTTTAGCTCTGCCTAAGTAGATGGCTTTCGGTATAGCTTTACTCAAAAAAGTAAAATGCTCGGAGGGTTAATAAACATTTTTTTAAAAAAATAAGTAGTAAGAATCTGCTGAAATATCTGAAGCTTTTCTGACATTGTGGAATTGTGTCAACCTCCTAGCTGTAGCTTTATAAATGTAATTGATATGTGGATGAACTGAAGAAATGTAACTAGAAGATAAGTTCACATGGTAACTCATGTTCTGGCAAGTTGATGGTGGAATTGCTTCTTGTTGCAATTGGAATTTTTGTGTTTGGCCTCTATCGCTTTGATTTATTTTTGTTCTTATGTGTATTTGGCTTTCACAGCCTCTTTTAATTATTTTTAACCTGTTTTATTAAACATACCTTGTTTTATAAAGCTTGGGAATGTTTTAAAATAAATTATGTTATTTTGGTTCAGTGGTCATCTCTGTATCCTGAACTTGCCATCAGTGGGATGAACTCATTTTTACTTTAGTATTAATCAGTGCTATATTGTTGCAATTTTTTTTATTGATATAAATAATGTTTAAAATGTACTGTGTTTGAAGTAAAAATAAACTTCTTACATTTATTTATTTCAATTAAAAATGTTAATTCTCATGTTGTTTCTAAGTGTGATGTTGATGAAAATTCAATAAATTAAAGTAAAAGGGAACATGAAGTGAAGAAAAAATATATATTGTCCTTGAATAAAATTGTTATATGAGGAGAACTCATGAAAATGTGTTCAAGGATTGGCTATGGGTGCTTCCGTAATGCATTTGTTTCTTCTAAAATGAGTGCTCTTTTTTTCCCTTCTTAATTGTCACTATTGGCAATACATTTTGTGAATTATATATTTGTTACTGTCATCAAAATGTAGCAGAATTTAATTTTATTACATTCAGCATTTTGATATTTTTAAATCCAATAAAACCTGTAATTTACCAAAAATTTTTTAAAAACTTGCCAAAGCATAATAGTTTTATTTTTTATATTCCTTTTCAAAATTTCCTCTAAACTCTTTGCGTCTTGCAATTGTATTTTAGAATAATTGAAAGAGTAATACATAAAGCAGCTTTAAGGACTAGAATGGAGGCAATTGACTATTGTCATAAGTGGACAATACTCAAAGCATAATCAATAACTATCAAATATGCATGTATTAGGTGCAGTTTTGATTACTTTAAGATTCATATTTTGTTACATGTATTCTTATTTTCTAAGTTATTAAATTCAATAATTTTGTTAAATTAGTTTTAGCATTTGTCATTGAACTTTTAAATTTTATCCATCTCTCCCTTTTTTCTTTTTTTTTTAAAATTCAACTAAAAATTATTGTTTGTAACAAGTATTCTACAATAATATATTCATATTTCTGTTTTTTTTAAGGAATAAAAACAGTGAAGATCTATCAAAAATAACTTTTACATCATGGGAAGAAGAGTTTTTGAAAAGAGAAATTGGTCTTAGTGGCTCAGAAGCTAACTTAAGTCAACTGGATAAATCTTCACAAGATGATATTGCTAATGGGATACAATGGACGACTGTGACAACTGGGGAAAAAGTGCGAAATCTGATGCCAAAAAGGATAGTTCATGGTGTGTATTTAATAAGTAATATGTAATAAATATATTAAAAATGTATAGCTGAATTGAAAAGAGATTTTCCTATTGAGAGAAATAGAGCATCACATTTTAAATTTTAGATGTAAAAAAATAAGTGTACTATTATTGAAGGAGGATATAAGTTTATAAAATTTTGTAAAGAAAGAATTTTGATGCATTTAATAAAATTATATTTTTATTTTTGAAGTTAGTAATCGTATTGTAAATATTGGATGATAAATAAGATTGTTTCAAATTTCTAAACAGTTGTGTGAACACTGAAATAATTGTGAAAAAATCTATTGTCTTATTTTTGTTAATGGAAAAAAAGTATCTGATGATCACTCTAAATGTTAAATGTATAACAGTTTCTAATAGATGTTTGTCATTTAAACAGCATTCTTTACATGGATAAGTCCTGAATCTAAATGAGTATTATACTTTTGTGCTTCGAATATTTTTTTTTTTTCAATTTACAGTATGAAGGAACTGAACTTTAAAATTAATTTTATTTATTGATTTGTAAATTGAGGTATTTTTGCTGTAAATTTTCTGTAGAAGAAAGGGGATAGATATTAAATTTACTTATATCTAATATCCTCTCCTGTAGCCAACTTTTCATGCATAAAATAATTCCATTGATGCTTATTTATTGAAAAAAATTCATTATAGTGCAGTTTTCAAAAGTGTGATTTTAATGATTAAGTGATTTACATTTTTGATACATTGAATATGTTGTCTTTAACAACGTTGATCCATATAGTGGAATCTAAAATTAGATTAGAAAAACCTTTATGGTTTTTCTTCCAAGTTTATTTTATTTAAAATAATTTGAGTAATTCAATAACAATTCTTCATCAGTTGAACTCAGAATCCTACTCGAATGCACTCATATTCCCTGAAGCATACTGATTTCATGCAAAAAAATCACTCAAAAAAGCAATTTAAATATTTTGAAATAGCATTCTGTTCACCCTTTTCATAATGCTTGTTGATACTATTAGCGACCATGATGTGCATTTGCGCTGAAATGCTAATAATTTAATATCACATAGCATTATACACAAGGTGTTCATGTAATGCAATTCGGATGCTTCCATCATGATGGTGCATTGTGGTTTGCCAATAGTTTGATACATTTTGAATGTTTTGTTGAAAGACTTTTCAGAATTCATCATAAGTATTGTGGAATGTTACTAAACTGACTATGTCAGAAGGGTTTGAAAATCCTCAAAGGAGGTAGCAATTTATTAACAAAACATTTTTATGAAAATAAAATTAACAAAAATGACAGCTAAAAGAATGCAGTAGCAATCAGCACCAGATGGTTAAGCTTGAAGGCTGCTCTTTAAATATCTGATCAGAAAGACGAATTTACTTCTTTAGAACTGTTCATCCACATTCCATTCAGCTGGTCTGCTTCTCCACAACTGTAGCCTATGTCTTATGATGGTAGTTTTACAAGACACCCAAGTAGTTCCCCTGAAAACTTAAGTTTAATCATGAGTAGACTGAAGGATCCACAGTAGGAACTTGATAGTCCTTGGAGTATATCTTAAATGCAAAACAATTTTGAGTGGTGGTTTCAGGGACTGGTTGTAACTTGTCATTCAGAAGGAATGGAAGCTTGATCCCATCCACTAATATTGTGTGTAATTTTCTGCAAATGCCCACTGGAAAAACTACTCTCGTTTGAGACAGAATCATGTTAGGTCCATCTTATAGTTATTGTCTAAGGTAAGAATGTGGCCAAATTACCATGAGAACTATCTGATACTCATGGAGCAGTGAACCAGCCAAGTGAGAATGAACAGGTATAAAGAAGTGAATTCAAGTCCTTCTGATCAGATCCTTAAAAATCAGCTTTAACCTTAACATTCACTTTCTAATGACTATACATACTTCCTTACATGTATCAATAGATGTTCTGGGTAGTCTTAGGTTTTTCGTATGCATTACCAAAGAGCAGAAGCAAGTGCTTCTTGTATTACTGGATAGACTTCCTGCTCCAGAGAAGATTCTACAGACTGAGTTTGCAATTTGAATTTGAACTGTTCCAAGTATACTAACAAGATTCCTAGGTTCTTAGAGGATACAAATTACTAGTTATCACCTGGCTTTAAATGGTAGGGTGGATAGGCTTCACCATCAGCCAAATCGTTCTATTAGATGTCGTGCAACCGAATGATGGGCAAATGTTCTTCCTGTAGTTCTATTGGGTATGTGTTTCTGCCTGAAAGAAGATTTAGCATCTTTCTCAGAATTGTTTTGTGGTGAGCCCTTTCATCTTCCTGGAGAGTGTTTTCACTCTATTAAGACAAGTCCTTCCAGAATCTATCCAACAATTAAGGAGTAACTTGCAATTCTTGCAACATGTTTTTGCTTGAAATTTCTCAGTCAATGAAGTTTTTATTCGTAAAGATTTATTCACCCTGAGCCATGTTTTTTCTGTTGACTTCTACAACAACCATATGATGGATCTTACATGGTTCTGTATTGAATAAGCAAAGTTTTCACTCTGGACATCCATGGAAAGCAGTAGACAATATCAGTGGACAGGATCAAGTCTGCATTCCTACTGAGTGACTAGTTACATTCTATCCCTGAAATCACCACTTAAAATCAACTTACATATAAACTTGCTTTGGGCAGACTATTAGGTTCCAACTGGATCTTTTAGTTTTGAGTGGGTTCTGTTCTGTTGTGGACCTTGGTCAGCTGCTGCTGTTGTGAAACTGATATCTGCCGTTGTTGACCCACTCTTGCCACTATCTTCTAATCACTACATCGCTTCAACCTAAATGTTGAGGGATTGTTTGATTTGTCCAACCAGCACTCTTTTATTATGATAGCATGACCTCTTTCAAATTCTGACATCTGCACGTAATGTGCACAAAACCTTCGGCAAGGCAATGTTTCTACATCCGACATAAGATATCTACAGTTGAAAGGCATCTGAAATTTTGACCATCTGATTGAGAACTGCTTCTTATGTACACCTGCTGAATGCACAGTTGTGATGCGCTGGAGCTCCAGCTATTCATTCATTGGACACCAAAGTTTAATTATTTGCGTGTTCGGTCCCAATGCATACGTAATTTCATTTCTGTTGGACAACTCCTTCTTGGTGCATTGATTTTTTTTGTTATAAAGTGTGTGAATATATATATATATATATATATATATGAGAATACAGAAGACTTTGAATGGGTGAATATGCTTCTTTTTTTATTTGTTATTCAAAGTAATTACTTTTTGGTGTGTTTATTCTGTTTAAAGGCATATTGAAAAAAATCATCTACATCAAAATTTGTTTTTTTAAAAATACATTGAATGAAATATATTAGTAAACATTATAACAATTTTGCTGCTTTCATACTTTCTTTCAAAAGTTGAAACATGGATACAGGGCATAATAAATGCATATTTAGTTTTCATTAAAACTATAAAAATAGAATTGATACCAAATTTATTTTCACAATTTTTATTTGTGTTGTATGTGTAATTTTAAATTATATTTGTATGTAATTAGTAGATAAATAATGGTGATATAAATTATTTTTCTATGAAGAAATAGTTTTAAATTTTCATTTTTTCCCCAGTTCATGTGATTTGCCTTTTATTAGAATTAAAGTAATTTTATTTTTACATTGTATTCAAAAGTTGATGATTTGTTATTATTAAATGTAACATTGTATTTCTTACTGTAGGTGACATGAAAACATTACATCAAATTATTGATCGACAAAAGAAGTTTCAAGAAAAAATTCAAGTTAAATCTCAGTTTGATATTATTCCAAATTCTGCTGTAAAAGATAATTGTGTAGATGTAGAACCAGAAAAGTGTGAGAAAATTGCAGAAATTGTTATTGCTAATGATACTGATGTAGCTATTCAGATGAAACCCCTGCCCATGAGAAAAAAGTGCCTTGTGACAAATCTGCCCAAATACAAAGGTTTTAGTGCTCCAGGTGACCTTTACACAGTATCTGGTAGAAAAAAATTTAAACATACTAGACAATTACACATAAGTAAAGGTAATTTTTATGTTTATTTTTCTCTACATATGAACAAAAAAGTTGATTTTTAAAAAGTCTGCTATTTCTTATTGCATTTCATTTTCATAGTATAGGCCACCAAATATATTATAAGCATTCAAGCATAGTATTTGACTTTTTTCTTCAAGGAAGAAAATTTGTGAAATTGTAAGAGTAATTTCCCTTTTAGATTAATGCTCTCTGTTTTTAGCTTATGAGTCTTTGTAGTTATTTTATGCATTCATAATTAGCAAAATAATGTGTTTTTGGTAGTGCATAAAACTGCATAACATTTTATATCAATGACTCTTAAATTAATGTCTATAATTTAATCATAATTCCGATATCTACCAACTATTATATAGGCAAGCATATTTCAAACACTTAACTATGTGTATATGTATTTTTTAATAATAACGACTATTTTTTAATTTTTTTAAAATTTACCATAAGATTAATTAAATTTTCAAAATATATAAAGATTTTAATGTTATGATTAATTTTAAAAAATTAAAAAATAGTGGTTTTGTATCTTATGATAAATTTAAAATTTCTTATTCATTTAGTTTTAAAAGAAAATTGTTTTTTTACAAGAATGAAAAATATTAAACAATTAAAGGTACACTACAGTGTGGACCACTATTAATAGTCTTTCCAATATTTATTTACATGTTTGTGAACAAAATTTTACTGACAATAATAAATTCATTTTGTTTAGATATATAGATATAACCAAATAAATTTTCAAAATAACCTTAACCCAATATTTAAACCTGATTTTATCATTTTACCTTCCCTATAAACATAATTAAAACTGATATGAATTCTTATGAAACAGATTTCTTATTTCTTAAACATTAACTTAAAAATTATTGCTAATCAAATTATCAGTAATATGTTTGACAAGAGAGATAATTAATTTCCCTCAATTAATAAGGGTACTTTGTTCGATAACAATTTTAGTTACACACACACTTTTTTACTTAAAAATATCAAATTAGTTAATATGCCTTTAAATTTTCAAAATAATTTAAATAAATTCTATAGCAAAGACTGATTATTCTATTAACTTTTTAGGAACAAATTTAAGATGTAAAAGTTATAAAATAGATTAAAATCTTTTATATTATAATTTTTTTTCTGTCTTTTTTCATTTTTTCCCCTTAATTTTTTTAAAAATATTTTTTTTTGTTAAATAAGATTATTTTTTATTTATTTTAAAAAAATTTGCTATTTTTTCTTAATTATTTTTTTCTAATTTTTGTTCTTTAAGAATATTGATACAAATCGAAAGACTTGTAATTATCTTATGACATCATACAGTTCTGATGTTATATGAAATAGATGACATTGTTATCTTTTGCCTAATTATTTCATTCTTAGTATGGAATTAAGCTAGCCATGTTTGCTCATTGTATTCCTTGTTGCTTTGCTCATTTAAGTTTTCTTAATTTAATTATATTGTCTTTTTTTAGTTTTACTGTATAATTTTGTTTCTTCTTTTGCATTCTGTGCTATAAATCTTTTTTTGGTTTTTCTGTGATTGTTAGTTTATTTTCTTTTAAAATTATTTTTAAAGAGTTTGTTTTTGTTGATCACTGTTAAATTTAATTTTTAATTTATAATAACTTTTTAATAATATGTTGAAGGGGACAGTTTGGCCACTTATTCTGGAATAGCCTAACAGTTTGCAGCCATTTCAACATTTTTTTTTTACATTTCTTCATCATTTGAATTCTTCACTTCCTTTGTCCCTTTTTCTGATAATTTTGGTATATGTCATATCAGCATCATTTGTCAGCATACAGCTCTCACATGGGCTGTATGTTGTCACTGGAACCTAGGTTTTACAGTTTCCTGATGGCTTTATGAGAGAGAGCTGTACTCCAAAAGACCAGTTATCTACATTCCACTCACTGCAGCACGCAAGAAAGTGTACTTATGGTGCAGACAAAATGCGTCTTGGGCCAGACTTCAATGTAGCACCTTGCTTTCCACAGATGATTCAATATTAAGCTAGGACACTGATTCTTGGCATACCTGTATCAGGAAATAGACTGGTACACGATACTATCCCTCCATCAATGAAAAAAAAAAATCATTATGGTGGTGAAGGTATAATGGTTTGGGCAGTCACTATGTTGGATGACCATGTACTCCTGCATGTGTTTGTCAAAAGCTTCTTGGCTGCTATTAATTATAGAGAATAGATCTTAGAATCCTATGTTTGACTTTTCAGGTGTGTATTCTGCCCTAGGTTACTGTTAATGGACAACATCCTGTCCACTTATGACTCAGCTGGTTGATGATTACCTGGAAAGTGAGGATATTTCAGCAATATCTGTTTACCTTAACCCTATAGAGTATGTCTGGGATGCTCTTAAGGGAGCGCTTGCATCTCACCAAAGCCCTTTCAGATGCCAAAAACTACATTGCTGCAAAAGTGGAATTGAATGCAATAAGGACTCTTGAACTGCTTCATGTCCAGTTGGCCATCACACTGCACAAACTTTCTGGCTGGGAGAGGGCACCTCACCCCATAATAGGAGCATTTTAATTTCAATACCACATTAGGATTTAGAACATCCTTGTATTAACACATCAATCAATAACTCCCGAGACTAACATTGAAAA
>BMAW01051049.1:0-130752 GCA_019974015.1 Nephila pilipes | reverse complement strand
CAGTAAAAATATCTACAGATGATAACACAGTTCTCAGGGACTTTATCTGCATAAATGATAGATATATTGTGGTCATGTTACAACATTATTATCTTTATTGAAAAACCCATTACTATAAAATATTTGTGAATGAATTAAAAAATTTCATTTTGCATTTTATACTATTATGCTTTGGAGAAATGAGTTTTTCAAACTTGTATCCATAGTGAAAAAACGTGTATACAAACTTGTAAACATAGTGAAAAGAAAGAGAATTGTAAAATTGGTTATCTTGTAGTTGTCTAAGCTTATTATTATGAGATGTATTAACATGTTGACATAAAATCTTGTAAACAATCTAACCTAATGAAACAAAATATAATGCTTAGGAATTGTTAAAACTGGGTCTTTAATTAAGAAATGTAAATATTTTTTAAAATCATTTTGACTTTATTTTATGTTATATTTAATGTTATATTTCTTTTAAATTAATTTATTCATCTGTATATTTTTATTGTTATTTTGTTGAAAGAAATATTAAAGAATAATTAAAAGTTGTTTCCTTTTATCAAAGTATGTAAAATTAATTTTAATCTTCATCTGTATGTATTTATCATAAATATTCATATTTATGCATTATTAATATTTCTAAAAATACAATTTTTTATAGAAAATAAAAATCCTTCAAATTTGAGGAGAATAAAAACAATTGTATCAAATAAAGAAGGTAAGTTTTTGTGATAAATCTTTCTTTTTAATATAGTTATATAATGCTGCATATTGTTCTTTTTAAATAGTATTTGAAATCAAGGCAGATAATTGTGCTTTACAATATTTCAATCAAGATTTTAGTTAAATGTGTATTTTAAACTTTAAATTTTTTTGCATAATATTTTTTGAAAATATAATTTATATCTGTTATTTTAAATAATGTACAATATAATATTTTCTTTCTTTGGATTTCTCCTAGATATCTTGACAGCATACAAAAAAAGGCAGGGTCAAAATGCTAGCAAAAAGGAGATGCTGCTTTCAAGAACAAATAAAGATAATGGACAAAAAATACTTGTTGATACAAATTTGGATACTCATAAATCCTCAATCCCTACTGATCAAACTGAAATTACTCAATCAAAAACTGACGTATTACCTGATGATGGTATTAAATTTTATCTTCTTTCCTCCTTTAATCACTATGTTTGGGATAAAGGTTAGGTTTTCTAATTATGTCATATTTCTAGCATCTGTAACATTGTAAAAATCTGTAACATCTCTTTTATTATAAAGTCTGTGTTTCAAACACTGAATTAAAATTTCATTTATCAATGAAATTTAGACTGTCCTTTATAGCTACAATTGATTAGGTGTATTTCTATTATTAAGTGTATTGTTGTTTATTTTTCACCATTTTACAGTTAACTTAAAACAATATGTTGTTTACCTCTTTAATAATTATTTTCATCATATCATCTTGATCATGTCCTCTGTATCATCTTATAGGAATGTTATATAATTGATATCATCTTAACTTTTTACTGAAATGCAATTAACAAAATTAGCAAGCTATGTAAATTTTACACAGCATTATTTATTAATATTATATTTTAATTATTATATTTTATAATCCTTATCAGATTACATTTGCCCTAATACTTTTTTAAACACTTATGAGAATAATTCTGTATTTAGTTTCATGAATATTAATTAACTAACATTTTATTTGATACTATTTCACTATGAAAAAAATCATTTTATTTATGAAAAAAAAAAAAAAATCATTATATTTTTAAATGATGAAAATGTCTACTATGTTTAAAATAGCAAAATTTTAAAACTACTTGCGTAATAACTGGTGTACTACGACTCTGGTATACAAAAAGGTATCTTACTCTTTATTCACTTACTAGTTAGAATACATAAATGTTGTAGGTATGTCTGTAATCCTTTGTTTATATATATATAATCTGTTGATACTTTTTTTTTTTATTAATCTCACTATTTTTTTTATAACACTACAAACATGAACCCTTTATTGCATATAATTTTGCTTGATAATGAAATAAAACATACTAAGGTAATCCCATATTAGAGTTTTCATACAAGCGTCATTGTAACATTTAAGCATTGTTAACTCAAAACATATTAAATTAATTCATGTGAATGAAAAACTGTGCAAATCAAAGGAGTATTCTTAATTATTTCTGAATAATCTGTGGCTAACTATTTCAAGTAACTCAAAGAATAATTTTATTTGTAAATTTTCCTATAATTTAAAACTCAACACTGTATAGTCTTAAATTGGTAAACTATATAAAAAAATTAGTTTTTAAATGTATTTCTGTCCTTTTTTTTTTTAAAAAAAAAAAGCACAGAAATCTGCAAATTTTTTTTAAAAAAACACCTTTAGATTATCTTATCTTAATAATGCAAGTTTTGATGATACCTCATAATTTTGTAATAAAATTCTTCACCATTTATAAAATTTAAAATTTTAAAGGATAATGTTAATTAAAATAATGAAGTCTGTGAAAATTATTGAGTTTTTATTTTTTAAATATATACATAATGCAATACTTTCTTTTTTTGTGTAAAAAAAAAAAAAAAAAGGCTATTTAGTGAAAAAAGTATGGTAGAGATAAGCCTAAAGTTAAAAAAATTTTGAATGTAAATTTCCAGAGTTGATGACATATCTTGAAATATACCCTCTTTTTTAGTAATACAGGGAAAAGAAGTATCAGGACAAGATATTGATTCTATTATAAATTTGAGCTCTGCAAATGAAATGGATTCTTTATCATTTGAAACAAATGGAGTTATGAATCAACTTCCAAAAACACCAACAACGATAAAAAGTATTAAGAGGAAAGCTAAAAAATTACCTGGTATGTATAACTTTTATAAAAATTACATCACTAAGATTCTATGTATAAAATTATTTCAAAATGTTTCTAATTCTAATAGTAAGTAAAATGTGTGATTGGTTAAACCATTAGTAATAAATTTTTAATTGGATATAAAAATCTTTTGTTGTTCTTATTTTATAAATCCTTTAAAAGTTAGACCCCTCCATTTGTACATTTTTTGCATAAGTATTTTTAATAATTGAATTTACTGTTGAGTTTTTGAAAAAAAGAAATGTACCTATACAAATATATACAAGCAATATGAGAATTTATGTTTAGTTTTACACAGATTATTTGTTGAAAGTAAAGTTTCTATGAAAAAAATATTGATCATTATTTTAACTTAATTTTTTAGATGAAAAAACGACTCCATCTCCCAAAATTAGACATTATGATCCTCAAACAGTGAGAGATTATATTAAAAAAAAGAAAGCTGAAAGGAGAAAAAGACATGTAGAAGAACAAAAAAAATATTTACTGGAAGCTGAAAGAAAAAAAGAATGCCTTCAGAAATTGTATGAATTTCAAAAACAAAAAATTACTGTTTCAAAAAGCTCCTTGCCATCAAAAGTAAAGACTTCTCTTTTATATGGACAAATTATTAAAATAAGAAATATTAAATTTTTTTAATGTTAGTTCATAAAAATGTTTCTAATATTTTTTTTATTGTATCTTTTCATTGCTCTCGACATAGATTATCTTTTTATGTACTTCTAAGAAGAAAGTTTATTTTATTTAGAAAATAGCTATTTGCTAAAGTATATACTGAGGTAACTATATGAATTGACAAATAAAATATACATTGTGATTTTTTTTTTTTTCATTTTTATGTTTGAGAAATTTTCACTGGTATCTTTTTCACTTTAAATTCAATGAATCATCCAAATAAGATGAAAATGATCATATTATATCATTTATTCAGAAAATATTCTATTATTTAGTTATTTTGTGATATCATCATTATAACCATTTGAAATAAGACTTATGAAGATTTTTTGAATATTTTTCTCCAATGTTCAAATTTTTTTTAATAATTTTATTATGAAATATAATTTTCTGTAAAAAAAATATATTGTTAAAAAGAAAGTATCCATGATAAAGTATTTTGGAAATTATTTTAGTAAGCAAAAATCTTATTTTAATGCAACTTTTAGAAAACTTCATTTTTTGATATTTGTTTAAAAAGTACTGATTGAAACTTGATATGAAATTTCATTTCCTATTTAAAATTATATTTCAGATTTTGAAAAAAGCAATTGAATTTCCTATTCAAAATCTAAAACAATCTTCATTGAATACCAGTAAAATTTCTGATGAAGAACTGAGTCAAGAGAATGAAAAGGATGTCTTGATGCATTCTAAAATTTCAGAAAATCCGAAAAAGTGTTTTTCTGCTGAAGAAGTAAAAGATTATTTTCTCAGTGATTCATTGACTAGTCCAAAGTCTCTTAAGCTTGAAATTTTAGATCCAGTGGATAAATATATGACTGAACCATCTTCTGAATATAAAAAGAAGCAAGAAACATCAGTTACAGAAAATATTCAATCTGTAATAGAATTTAAATCAAAAGCAGAAAAGGATAAATTTGGTATTGAAGAAAATAAACATCATAGCGCATCACCTTCTACTTCACTTTATAATGAAGCTGAAAAAAGTAGTTATATTTCGACAATAAGTACACCTAGTAAACTAAGTGAATTTAGTAGCATTGAAAAATTGCCTGGAGGTTTAAAATATAACAAGATTATCATTCCTACTGGTAAAAATCTTTTTTAATGTTGATTATTTTCTTCTTTTAAAGATATTCTTATTATATTTTTATTAGTTTGAGGATGTTTATTGAAAAATATGGAACACATTTAATAAATTTTGTAAATCTACTCGCAGCTAGACAAAATTGATGTCACTATTAATTGCTCAAAGGGAACTAAACATTATGATAATGGGTTAATTAAGATAATTAACTTCTAAAAAGAAATTATCTCATTCTAGGTCCCCCCCCCCCAACTGATTCCTCAACATAAAATTAATCTTAATTTCAGATTGAATAAAATCTGAATTTAAAATGTCTTAAAAATTTCTCTTCTAATATTGAATCAATGCTCCAATCATTTTATTGGAAAAAATTATTTACTTATTAATTTTTAAAATATCTATGATAATCTATAAATAATTTTTTTTCTTATTCTAAAAACAGGAATTGTGGTGTACAATTATAGAAAAAAGTAAATAGTAACATACTAATGTTTTTAAATATTTGGATTCCATCTGTCGTAAAAACTTTAACTCTAATATTTTATGCAATTACTTCCAATAGTTTAGGAATATTTAAAGTCAAACTTGTGATACCAAATCAGGTAGTGTGAAATTGGTCACTATATTACAATTGTTAACTATGAATCCATTTATGAAAAAAAAAAGGGGGGGGGATCCTATTTTATTTTTGCACTAGGAACATTAATTAAAAATTTTTTTAAACGAAATTTTAATTTTTTTGCAAATTAATAATTTGCCTGAAGTAACCTGATATGTTACCCTTTAACAATTTTTTCGCTAATTTTTCTGGAATGAATTATGTAATCAAGTAAAATTTGATATAGCTTTTGTTGCTCTATGCCCCATAAAGCCAATCTGAATGAAATTTGTAATATGGCTATTTAGAACATTCTCTATTCACATCTGCAAAAAGATTAGATTCCATAATAATACTAAAATTTAGAATTTATTTAGAACATTCTCTATTCACCTCTGCAAAAAGATTAGATTCCATAATAATATTAAAATTTAGAAGCTTATAATGTTAATTTATTAATTCATTAACATTCTAATTATTTTCCTTTTGATCTATTAGCAGTGATATAGTTTTAAGAGAATGAGATGGAGATTGGTAAAAGTTAAAAAAGTTGCTTTTTTTTCTTTTTACACAACTGTACATATCAGAAAAATAAAATTAAAAGTAATATATTTATTAACATATTTATTGTGTTGTTAAATTGTGTAAGATTATGCTAGTTAGCGTTTGTTTTTTATATCAATTCAGGTAAAATAATTTATAACTGTATGTATGTTTAAAAATATTGGTTTTAGTCAATTAGATTTTTTTTTTTTAATATTCTTATTGAAAGTTGCTTGTAAAATAATCAATGGACTTTTTTTGTGCGATGGAAACTAGTATAATTTTTTATATGACTTATGTGAAATGTGTATTTGTTTCTGAAACATTGCATTTTCGGTACTTGTGTAAAATCTTGCCTTCTGTTTTCACTAAATTTCAAAATATGGCTTTATGATGCAGTATTCTGCCAATAATGGAGAGTCAGATTCAAACACTGATTTTCATATTTTGTTTTTCTGCTTTCACTATAATGACTTGGAATCAAACACTTGGTTTTATGTAACTTTGTTTAATCATCAAACAATTACAAAAACATATTGAGATAATAATAAATAAGAGTTCTATAAGCTATTATTATTAACATTATTGTCATAGCCATTTAGATTCAAGACGAATTAACATGGTATTAAATTCACAATTAAGTGGGCTTATTCCTTTACTACCTTGAATGGAATCAAGAATTTTTGACTACTGAAATGATTGGGTCAAGTATGTCTGGAATTGTGCCAACTTTCATATTGATAGGTTTTACACTAGTATAATATTTTCTTTTTTATTCTAAAATAGAAGATTTAATGAAATTTTTTATTTTTTCTTCAAAAGCAAAAAAATTGCAAAAATGTGCATTTGTATTTGAATGTTTGTTGAAGTATGTTTTTTTTAAAAAATTCTTTTACTGTTGTAGGATTATTTTAATTATAGGAGATCCAGCATAATAATGTTGCTAAAATAGACCTAAAATGCTGTATGATCTAAAAATAATATTAAATATATTTAGATTTTTAGACTATTACATTACTAATTTTTTTGAGTATTGTGTGAAATTAATATATTCCCATGAAGAGTTTTGAATACTAATTATTGCTTGAAAAAACTGAACTGAATTACAATTAACTGATATTCCGGATTCATGACATTTTATTTCAATACGGGCGCGGCGGGAAAAAAAAAAAAAAATGATTGAAAAATGTTATACAATTAGTAATCACTTTTAAGAAAGTCAAAAAATTCGAAAAATTGTTCTGATAAATAAGAATTTTTTTTATTTAGGAGCTATGGTCAAAACTAATGTAAGTACTTGATTCAAGTTAATGATATCTGATGTAACAGTTGAAGAGCATTATGTCATTAAAACCCAAGCCTTTTATTATAAATCATATGAAGTAAAAAATTAGAAATATTTAAACTGTTAGAATCAGGTATGCATGCAATAAATAAATAATATATGTCCTTAATAAAATGTGATAAATTATATTGTGATTCATTTCGCTTTTCAGGACAATCCAAACAGGCTGAAACTTTAAAAAATCTTGTGAAATCTATTGACGAAATGGCTGCACCATTTGAACATTTAATTAGAACTAGAAAATGGATTGAAGAAAGCCCACCTCCTCCTAATCACAGACCAAGTGCAAAATCTGCAATGAGCAGTTACCATCAGCAAAGAAATTCTAAATCCTTGAAAGAAGTTAATTCAAGTTTTGCTATTGATGTTGCTAAATCCTTACATTCTGCTGAAGTCAATAGTTTTAGACAGCATATATCAAGTAAATATTTTTATTGTTTTGTAAAAAATTTTACTATTAATACTTACTATTTTATGTGTCTCTAATATTATAAATTGATTTTATAGACATTGGTGATACCACTGGTTTATATGAAAGACTTTTAGGTAATTTGCCTAGCTCTCAACGAAAAAAAATTGATTCAAAAAGAAAGATTAAAAATAAACAGATGTCTCCCCATCCAATTTCTGACTCAAATGTAAGTATAATTTGTCCCCTTTGTAAAATTTTCTTCTATGACATTTAAACTTTTGTGCATGCACAAAATTGCTTTTAGGGAGAATATAATTTCTTTAGAATCCAATTAGGAGATGAAATAGACGTTTGGAAGTATAAAATTTAACACTTTTTTCTTCCTTTATGGTTAGCAATTCTTTAAACTAATATGAAAATTATTTTCTAAAGAAAAAAAAATATTAGCCTGGATATATAAACCAGCATATTATGGGATGAATTATTTAAATTTATAATTAATATTATAAAATATATGAATGAGTATTTTAAATGCAAAAATATCAAATAAATTGTCTTCTATATAAATATAAAATTTGAATTGATATGTTCTACATTTTGGTATCTCTATTTGACTGTTCAAAATATAAATATCAATGACTTTAAAGCAATTTCACAATTTCTTTATATAACACTTTTCTGAATGTTTTAAATAAGAGATATATTGATGACATGGATTTTCATTTTGATTTTGCCTCTAAAGAATAGCAAAATAGGCTACTATCCTGTGTACCAAAAAGTCTAGAACTGGACCTGTGAATGTCTGATTTTTGAAGTTGCTTTTATTTATTTATGACATTAAAAATAATTCAAACAAAACTACCAAATGAAATGAATCTTTAAGAATAAAAAATAAATATTAAGAGCAATTTAGAAAATGGTGGAATGTAATTTAAGCATTTATGTTTCTTGTGTATATTATGAAGGAGGAACTTGAAATACTTTGGTTTGATGTTCAACGTAGACATTTTTTTAAATTCCAGCCTTGGATTATCGAACAGTTTATGTATTGTGACTCTTGCCCCATACAGCAAATGTAACTCACCTCCCATCATTTTCCAACACTTGTTTGCCTTTCATTGCGGTCAACACACAGATTTCTTTTCTATTTACATGGATGGATTGAAAAAAACGGAATTTCAATTGTGGTGTCATTTCAAATGACATCAGGCACAGTTATTGGCTGGACACTTCCTGCTGTATCTTTACTGCAGAAGCTGTCGGCACTTACTGTGCCCTTCAATTAGTCGAGAAATCTGGTTCTTGTAAGTTTGTTGTATATACTGACATTATGTGCGTCCTAGAAACTTTGGTAAATCTGTAAATCAGAGTCATCTGGTGATGGCTAACATTGTGGAACTCATTTATATTTGCAACCTGTATAGCATGGGTTATGTTGTGAAATTATGTTGGATACCTATTCATGTAGGAATTTAAGAAACGAACAAGTAGACTTGACTGCAAGATCAATAGCTCTGTAGATTGCAGCCAAACTAAAAGACTTCAGATGTCATATTTTACATATCATTCACAAGTTATTGCAGGAATCATGGATTCTCCAGGTTAACTATAAATTCCTTTTGGTAAAGCCCATAATAGGAACAAGGCCTAATATTCCTATACAGAGAATAGATGTCAAATTGATTTGCTTATACATTGGATACTCTCGTTTTGCACTTAAATATCTTTTATTTGTAGAGAACTTTACCTGATTGTCCTTTCTGTGATATCCCCCTTTCACTGCTCATCACATTTTAATTGAATGCCCTGAATTTCATTGTCATCATCATATTTTCTTTTAATCACCATTAGTTTTAAACTTGTCTAGCTTGGTTGGAGATCTCCCTTCCCCCTTTTGTATTCTATTTGCTTTTTTTTAAAGTAAAATTGGCCTTTTACACCATATTTGAAGTTTTGAATTTTCAACTTTTGTTTCTTTTCCAAACCTTGTATTTGTTTCATTATTTGATATTCGTACATTTTTTAAATTAAAATAATTTATAATAGTTTTAACAAATGTTTGATGTAGCATTGCCTGATTTGTCTCTTGGGCCATTAAACACAATGTTCACTTACTTACATTCTTGTATATATTGAATACTTGAGAGAGAAACATTGTAATTGTCCTGTAAGGATTATATGGTACTTTAAGAAATTGAGCGATTGCAATAAATCAAGTAAACCATAATCAAAAAATAAGGAAGAAGTAACTTCTATTTTTTTCCAAGTGGAAATTTTTTTTTATGCAACATGTAGAAGCAGAAGTTATGTGTTTTAATATTAGATATTTTTATTATGTCAGAATAATGAAAATATTGTATAGTAAATTTTATGATTACAAATAAATTACTATGTTTTTTAAAAATCTTTTCCATAAATTATAAAAATTTATATCAAAGGAGCCAATATTCATTGGAGTTTTATATTTATGATTAGGTTTTTTCGACTTTTGAAAATAATGGAAAAATTACAAATTTTAATTAAGTAGTACTGTATGTAGTTTAAATTAATCTATGCACTTTATCTGCTACATCCAAATAGTATTCAATTAAAAAACCATTATATATATATTAAATAGAATAATAATACTTTCATTTTGTAATTTGATTTGACATTTTATATGTTTAATTTCACCCGATATATATTTTAAATATTCATTTAATTTATTTTGAATTTTATTCATAGCAACAGTGGCTTGTAATTTGATTCAAATCTACACTAAATCTAATTTAGAATTGTGGAGCTGTCAAATTGAAAGCATCAAAAAATATTTCATAAGCAGATTCCATCTCACTTAACATATTTTATAGTTGAATATCATTAAATCATTAGTGTGGAATAAACATATTACTTTATTGATTCAAAATATATTCTTATTTGTAATTTTTATTGTGTTAACACTCTAGAGCCAATATTTTTCCAATTCTGTAACTAAAAATTGCTTTAATTTGACGAAGGCAGATGAGGAAACAAAATTTCATGTGTATATACATCTGTCATCAATCTGATTATCAAATTCTGACACATTGTGTCAGGGCTTAAAATCCTCCTGTTGGCGTAGTGTGGAAGTTGAGAGGGGGATGCAAGCTCAGGTGTCGTCCTTGTCACTGGACTGAGGTTCAAAATTACGAGGTTCGCTGCCAATAGCCCTGGTGTTGCTTCTAGTGCGATGTTAATAAAACCAATCAGGGACATTGATTTGAATTAAAAGGAATCTTGATTAACACTCTTTATATGTAATAGTTTTTGAATTGCTATTTAAATTTAAAATTTTTTTCAGTATGAAGAATTGATTGAAGGTTCTTTGAAATCTGAAGATGAAACTGAAATTAAGTCATTGGTAAAAAAATTATGATGTATAATTTTACTGTATCATTTTTTACTATCTATTTAATAAATTTCATTTTTTATATTGCCACTCATTGGTTCATTCTTTCCCTATAATTAGTTCATTTTAATGTGATGTTATCCTAATAATTGAATATATTTTTAATCAAGCAATAAAGAAAAAAACTTTTTAATCCTTTTTAAAACATAAATTGGATTAAAAATAAGCTTTTGTGTAATAAGGATATTCAATATGAATATTTAAATCTTGTGAAATTAGGATAATTGGATGTTATATTTACAAATAATTGCTATTTCAATCATCTTTTTAGTATCAAAATAGTTTGATTGAAGGGACTCTTAACTCTGAGGATAATACATTCGTCAGTCATAATGAAGGAAATTTTTTGGTGAGATGACATTTTTTGAATATCTTGTGTATTTGTTCCATTCCTTATTTATTATGATAATATTTAGAAACTATTGTAATCAAATGTTTATTTGTATTGTAGTAGATTTACTGGAGCATTAGATCATTTGTTGAATATTAATTTGTTTTTAAATGTCGGAGTATTTTTTTTTTGTCTCTCTCTCTTTATATATAGACACACAATACACTGGTGTTTAAAACTCAAGCAGCAATGTAAATTTTAAGCAGATAGTCTTGCAATTGTCAAAAGGGGGCTATTGTGATCAGCGGAATCCATGCACAATTCAATAGAAAGGTGATGCATATGCAAATGTCTGAACAAAGCATCATAGGTACCATGAGTGTACACAAAATGCGTGTGGTTGGCGATTGAAACTTAAGATTACAGTAAAACGAAGAATGGAGGTGCAATTTAAGATATTCACTGCAAGTGTAAGCGAGTTCTTTTGTGAAATATGGCTGGAAGAAATGACCTGGATGACTCACAGGTGAAAGAATGATCAGAAAGCTAGAGGAAGGGTGTAGTTTGACCAGTGTAGCTGAAGAGTTTGGAATCAACAAAAGTGTTGTTTCGTGTTCAGAAAGCTTTCCAAACCATAGGTACAGGTTGGTGGTGGCCGCCCTAGGAAAACAACTACAGTGGATGACCGATATATTGTCCTTCAGGTGAAAAGAACCCAATACCAGTCAACAAGCGCCATTGCTCAGCAACTGCGTACAGCGACAGGGTGATATGTGTTGCAGTTTACTGTGACTAGACACCTTCACAAAGGTGGCCTATTTACCCATTGTCCTGAATGCTGCATCCCTTTGGAAGTTGTCCATGGGCGGCAGCAATTCTAAATGCCAGTTGATTTGGAGAGAGATTGGGGCATGGTTTCATCCCAGTAACATCATGGAAAGAGACCATTACAGTGGTCCTGAAGGGGACTGAGGTGGGGGGCATTATGCTGAACGGGTGGACTGAGCTCCACATTTTCGATAGAGGTTCTGTAACTTGAGATCACTATTGTAGGGAAGTGATCCTTCCCCATGTTCATCTGTTACAAAATGCTATTGGTCCAGACTTCGTTTTAATGGATGAGAATGCATGGCCACACCAGACTGCTGATATTCAGCAACTTCTAGAAAGTGAAGATATCACTCAAATGGATTGACCAGCATTCTCCTCTAATTTAAATCCCATGGAACATGTGTGGGATGCTTTGAGGGACACCCAACAACTGAAACAGATGCTGATTGAGGAATGGGCACTCTAACCTCAAGAACTGTTGGACGATTTGGGGCTGAGTATGGAGAAACGTTGAGAAGTAGCCATTGCAGAAAGGGGAGGACATATCCCATACTAAGGAACATCTACTTGTTCTTCCTCTTGGACAGACAATCATGTGTAACTTTTATTATGAGTTCAATAAAACCTTTTTTTGTTTTTGTTTTATTCCATACTGTTTGCATTGTACTCATTTTTGTGCTACTATGCTTTCGTCATCTTTTAAGTGCAAAATGCTGTCTCTCGTATAAATTCTCGTGGAGTTATGGCAAAAAAAAACACACTTGTTGCTCAAGTTTTGCACATCAGTGTGTATATATACATACACTCACACACTTGAACTTTAAGATAAATGATAACAATAAGATTAGAGTTTTAAATAAAAAGTTACAAGATGAGATCACTATGATTTGTTATATTGATAAAGTACAGAGGGAATTGTGGATTATTTGTTAGAAACTTTGTTGATTTTATGTATAAATGTTTAATTAATAATAATGCCTTTATTAATGTTAATAATAGTGATAGAGAAATAGTCAATATATTTAAAGAATTATATAAACAAATAGGTTATCCTTCGAATTTGATAAACTTTCCACACTTATTTCTAACTCCTAAATTTCACAGAGTTCTTTTTAAATATAGAACTGTGACTAATGGTTCAAATATTTTCATTACGCTGGAAAAATTTTACAAAATACTATTAATAGTTTTGATAAGACTGCTATTATTAAAAATAGTTATGAAATTATTAACTATGTAAAATATAAAGAGAAATTTACTCTATCTATTTTTAAGGCTTTGAATATTTGTTTCATTCCATAGATTTAGATGATTTAATTAAGGTGATTGTAGTTAATTTTAAAGACTTAAAAATTAATAGTTCTATATCTTATGAGAAATTTAAATTTCTTATTATAATCTTGTATTAAAAGACGACTATATTGGTTACAATGGTAAAAACTGTGAACAAAGAAAAAATATACCTCAAGCAGGTTCAGCTAGTTATAGTTTAGCTAATATTTATCTACATTTCTTTGAATATAAATTTAGTGATAACAATAGTTTCAAATTATTTAGATATATTGATGATCTTATTGTTTTTCCAGTTAATTCTAATAAAGATACTATACATGAATTATCCTTTTATCCTTCATATTTAAATCTGATTAAAACTATTGTAAATTCTTATGAAACAGATTTCTTAGATGTCTATTTAAAAATTATTAATCATGGGATTATTAATACAATTTATGTCAAGAAAGATGAATACTGTTTCCATATTAATTAAAGTTATAGCAATATATGTAAATTTAAGTAATCAATTGATAGTAATTTAAATTTAAATTATTTTTAGAAGTTTGTTACATAATTATTTACTGAGAAATTTCAATATTTACCGCAAATATATATTTTTATTCATGAATTAATTTTCATTCACTTCCTTTAATCTTATTGACGATGACTTATTGAGATAAATGTTTTCTTATCTGAAACATAACAAATGCTTTCCGTTTATATGTAAATTAACAATTACTCAATTAAGATTTTATTCCTCAAAAAAGAATTTTTTTTAAAAAAACTGAAGTATATAATAGAAGTTTATGTCGTAAATAATTGTACTACATAACCTTCTGTGGTATCATTTTTATTTAACCAACTTCATTGTGTTTTTCCAATAGCCCCAATACAGTATTCACCTACATAGAATTTTTGTCTGCTTTTTGTTATAATTTTAAAACCTATTCTAAGGTCACACATTATATGTACATGATTATGAAGTTTTCTTAATTAATACATTTCTTGAATTAATGAATTTCAAATTGTCCAAATTTTTGAATTTATTAATTTATATATATGTATGTCTAAAAAAAAAAGCTAATATGTAAAGTAGTTTCATTTTTTAAAAATGTGATTAAAAAATACATTTTAGATAAAATTTCAGTATTAGCATTTTCTCAAACACTATGTTTTTGATTTTAAAAAAGTTATATCTTAAAAAAGAGAGAGAGAGTTTGTAATTTTAAATTCCATTATTAAGACTTAAAAAAAGATGGGACATCTAAGAATGAATAATGCAAAAGATTAGAAATGAAATCAGTAACAATGAAATGATAATAATAAAGTATAGTAAAATAAAAACTTATACTTTTTCTTTCTCCCTTCCTTTTTCTGATGCTTTAGTTGGTTTTTTCTTATCACACATCAATTTTGAGATAAATTGTTTTTAAAGTAAAAAACTGGTTTAAATGCTAATGTGTTTTTTTTTTTTTTTGTATAATTTTTTTTAATGTGTAGTTGTGATTAATGTATTTAATTCTGTATTTACTATGCTACACCTCTTTGTAATTCAGACTTTTGGTTGTAAAACTCATATTTTAAATATTTTTTTTTATTAATTTGAAATCCCTGGTGCAAAAAAAAAAAGCCTTGACTTACTTACTAAATTTTATCAGTTAAGGTGTAATCCTTTATTTTATGTTGATTGTTTTGCATTTCATAGTGTCCATTAGTGATTTTTGTCACCAAGGAAGAAATATTATTTACAACAAAAGGTTTTTTTTTTAATTCTCAGTTTTATTGATGAATATGCCAGTTATTTCGTGAGTCTTGCAACCATGGTACAAATTTAAAAAAATAATTTTGAAAATTGCATTAAAAGCCATTAGTAGCTGGTGTATTTGTTAAAAGTTGTGATGTATGATAAAATCAATATGTACCAGCATGATAAGATAGTCATTTGAGCTATGTTTGTGTGGGAAAATTATTGTTCTTTGTGGAAAAAATTTGCATAAATGTCATGCAGTAGTATTGTTGGAATATGGTACTTTTTCCATACTTTTTATACATTGATTTGAATCTTTTAAGCATCAATACAAAACAATTATTGCTGGACAAGTAAGAATTTTTGCATCCCGTCACAAAAAAGACAAATGTTAAAAATATTAGGTGCTTGTATGATAAAAAATAAATATTGGGCTACCTTAATGACTTTAATGATTCTCCTTTGAATTTGTCAAAATTTATATTACTCTAAATGAACTAACTCAAAAGGAACTAACAGGTCAATTGAAAAGTCCCCGGCCTACCATAGTAAAACACATTTTTTTGGCAAAATTAGTTTTTTTTATTCAAGATAATACCCTTCAAGGGTGATACACTGATTATAGCGACCCTCCAACTTTTCGAAACCATTTTTGTAGTACGATTTGTCCTTTGCTTCAAAATAGGCCTCAGTTTCGGCGATCACCTCTTCATTCTACAAAAATTTCTTCCCAGCGAGCATTCTTTTGAGATCTGAGAACAGAAAATAGTCGCTGGGGGCCAGATCTTGAGAATACGGTGGATGAGGAAGCAATTCGAAGCCCAGTTCATGGATTTTTGCCATTGTTTTCACTGACTTGTGACACGGTGCATTGTCTTGGTGAAGCAGCACTTTCTTTTTCTTCAAATGCGGCCTTTTTTCGTCGATTTCGTCCTTCAAACGGTCCAATAATGCAATGTAATAGTCGCTATTGATGGTCCTTTCCTTTTCAAGGTGGTCAATGAAAATTATTCCATGCACATCTCAAAATACAGACGCCATAACCTTGCCAGCTGACTGTTGCGTTTTCCCACGCTTTGGAGCGGGTTCATCGTGTGCAGTCCACTCGGATGACTGTCGATTGGACTTCAGAGTGAAATGATGGAGCCATGTTTCATCCATTGTCACATATCGACGCAAAAACTCGGGTTTATTACGCTTGATCATCTTCAAACACTGCTCCGAATCATCAACTCGTCATTGTTTTTGGTCAAAGGTGAGCTCGTGCGGCACCCACTTTGCACATACCCAACTATTCGTGAATGATATGATGTACTCGTTCAGTTGATATCTTTAGAGTGTCTGCTATTTCATTCAATTTCAATTTACGGTAATTCAAAATCATTTTGTGGATTTTTTTAATGTTTTCGTTGGTAACAACCTCTTTTGGGCGTCCACTGTCTTCGGTGCTCATTTCACCACGTCTAAACTTAGCATACCAATTCTTGATGGTTGATTTTCCTGGGGCAGTGTCTGAATACTTTCCCCCTTCCTTAATTTCACAAATTTCTGCTTAAAAATTTCTGAATTAAAATTGTATAATATAGCTCCTGGTGCTCCAGATTAATTTCTTCACAATAAATGCTTCCCCACATACAATAAAAAGTTTTCTGTTTAAATCTTTTATATGTTTACAACAATCTTTAAATAAGTATTCTCTAATTTTAAAAATATAAAGAAATTGAGAAAATTAATATTATTTAATATATGATTCATTAATATTAATTAAAATAAATTGTAACATATCAAAGTTCTTAAATATTTGAATTCCTCTTGTCATGAGACCTTGAAATCCAAAGTTTTATATTTATTATAAAGTTTATGCAGTTACCTCTGATAGTTAAGGAATATTCAAAATCAAACTTGGAATCTCAAATTGGATAGCATTTAGTAGCTACTTACAAAACTATGTTATTTACTAATCCAACTATTTCATTTTCCTGAGTTATAAGAGCTTAAAAATTGCATCTCCTAAGTTTTTAAGTGAGTGTTTTTGTAAATATATAGATATAAAATTTTCTATACAACAACACTTTAAATATATTTGTCATTTAATAGATAATTATTTTTCAAATATAAAAAAATAAGTATTAATTACGAAATGTAGATATGAAAAAAGCGAATTGTAGCATATATTTTAGATATTTGAATTCTTCATGTCATGAAACACATAAATTTGAAATTACATGCCTTCTCTCTGATAATTAGAGAAATATTCAAAGACAAATTTGTGATCAGAAAACAGGCAGTGTTAAAAGAGCCACATAATGGTGTATGAAATTTAATTATTGATCTATATATTACTTAATTTAATATACGCCCCTGTAATGTTTTAATATATATATTAATGAAAGTGATGATTTGAAGGAAAATTAGGTTATTATGCATGTGCTATTATAAATTTTAGGGTGGTTTTTTTTGCCTTTTGGTTATGAAACATAAGTTAATTTGTTTATTCTCTTCTTAATTATGCAAAAATATCAGATTAGATAATGAGAAAATTATTATTATTATTATTTTGGAAATTAGTAATATTAATTTATTAATCCATTGGATAGTTTAGTTCTTTGTGTTAGTTATTAAAAGTGAAATAAATTTTACCCGACTGCAATGAAAATTGGGAAAATTTTGAAGGCATTTTTCTTTCTTTTTTTTTTTTAAATTGACAATTGCATACTTTTATGCATTTTTATAATAAAATAATGCTTTTCATTTCTGTCTTTTTTTTTAAGTTCCCCAAGTTCTTTATTTAAAAAACCAGACTTATTTCTTAGTAATGTTCTTTTGCATGTCCTACTTGCCTTAATACACATAAAAAAACTTTTCTTTTCCTTTGCCTTTGCTATAAACTGTTATGCAATAGGAATGATTTATGAAATTATGTTTGTGTTGTTGTTGCTAATCCTTTCCGATCTAGCCAATGATCTAAATCAAATCCACGAGCCTCAAAACACTCAAGAAGTCAAACACAAGGAGAGGATGCTTGGCAAATTCCTCTCTGGTAAGCTCCTGATAGAAATGATGTGTAGGAGAGGACTGTTCAAGAGTTACAATTTCTACAGATAGAAATTTCTTATTCCCTTGCTAAAATTTGAAGCACCTCAAGTGACTGTTTAGAAATCATGATATTGCCATCTGCTGGCTCAATCACTAAAAAATGATGGCTCCACCTGACCATCATTTTTGTTTATTAATATTAACTTATGTTTTGTTTACTAATGATTATGTTTGTGTATTAAATTGAGTACAGTACACACAGATATATATCAACAAGTTTTCCAATTTTATTTCATAATTTCATTGATTTTTTTTAAATTTATGACAACATTATTTAACAATTGATTTATGAAAAAAAAAATTTAAATAGAAAAATTGCTTTATTCCTGCAATGAATACTTGAATACATTTATTTACTTCTTTTGGGAGTGTTAAACTTGTATATTTTCCTGTAAATACAGCAGAGGAATTTAATTCAAGAAGAAAGTTGGATTCATCCAGCAACAAGTACTTCAAATATCAATCCTGATCCATTCAACTTTATCAATACTTGGAATAGAAAACCACTTGGCAAGTATTGTTGCTTCAGATTTTTTTTTAATACTCAAGTGCTGTTTTTAAACTTAAATAAACATGCATTAATATTTTTTAAAATTATTTTTAAAGAGGGTTTCCATTATTGTTTAAATCATTGATTAAAATAATTGTTTTAATGGCAAAAATTAATTTTTGTGAAAATTTTACAAGTTTAATAAAATAATGTTCAAGTTATAAATGTTCTTCCTGAATGATATCTGGCTTTTTGAAAAATAATTTCCTTCTCAGGCTTTCTTCCTGAAAAATAATTTCTTTCTCTTTTATTGCTTAAGTGTTGTCCACTAAGAATACATGTAATTACACTTGATTAGATGTAAAAATTATGTTTCTAACTTTTAAAATTTAAATTGAAGTTTTTTTAAAAATTTTATTTAATAGATATACATGTACTTTCAAATGATTTATTAGAAGAAGTTAAAGCTTGTGATTCACCATCAGAAGCTATGGACTCTGCTCAGTATCAGCTTTCTGAACAAAATGGCTCTGGTTCACTTGGTATTCAGCATGAAAGTATTGTGACTGTAGAATCCCTTTTGAATACTGCAGCAAATACACCATCAGTATTGGATGACAACATTACTACTTCTTATGATTATGACAGTAGTTTCAGTAGTCAGTTGGAAGCTCAAAGTGAAAAAGCTTTGGGTGATGAAGTATCTAGTCAAGACACATTAAAATCATCTTACACTTCTGTAGCTTCAGAATCTCATGTTTCTGTTAGTACAATTTCTAGAAGTATTTTAGAGTACACTGAATCTAAAAATGAAGAAGAAAAAGAGAAAAGAAGGTCCCCATCAGAGTCATCAGTATCAGAAATAATCAGTGTGATTGAAAATTCTAAAAATGGTGAGGATGCTAATGTTATAACTCTCGTTAAAAAGGATGAGTCTTCTGAAATAAAAGTTACTGATGAAATTGATGTTGCTGAAAATATAAAATTTGATGAAAATGATATTTCTGAAGATATTGATTCCAGTGGTAATGGTGTTGCCGAAGATAAAAAAATTCATGAAAGCAATGTTAAAGAGGATAAAATACCTGACAATGATATTTCTGAATTTTTATCTTCTAAAGTTTCTACTGATGATTCTGCACAGATTTTTAAAGATGAGGCATCACCTATCTCAGATGACAAGGTTTCAGAAGAATTGTCTCCTGCAGGTACCAATGATGAATCATCAAATCATAAAGAATATGACCTTCCAGTTCCTGAAAAGTAAAGTGTTTTTAATTATAATTGCATCACACATGCTTGTTATTTCATGTTTAAGCAAATGTTGTTATTAAGTTTTGTTTATTAAAAGTGGTGATTTAATTTAAGTTGTTCAGTTCTTAATTAACAATTATATAACTAGAAATTATAATCAATTTAAATCTGATCAATAAGTTTCAAAATATTAAGTAAAGACTACTGTATCTGTCTAAATAATCTTATGTTTGTAATAAAAATATTTATCCCCTCCATCCTCATAAAGGAAGTACTACAAGTGCTAAATTTCTTCAAAAATTGGTTGACAACCTTCTAGATAGTGAACATGCTGTTATTTATGTGCAAATAAATCCCAGATGGTTTTCTTTTCTTTCTTTCTTTCTTTCTTTTTTTTTTTTTTAAAAAAATCATGATGTGATGTAAAATGATTTATAAATACTGACATAATTTTTTCTCTGTCATGAAAATCATCAGAATAAAGGGATGAGCCTCTTTGGACAATAATTTATTGATCAGCAAGCAATTCATATTCCCCATACACCTTCATACCTGCCTTATTCAAGGAACAGTAGCAGCCAAGAGCATTAATGAACTGCACCTCATCCAAAACCAATCCTCCACACAATAGTGTGTGCACCCAAATTTACATCCCTCTCCAAACTCTGCACTAAGTATCAAACACTCCCTCCATCCAGTCATATAAAAAAGTGAGCCAGAATTTCCACAACATCATATGCAATTCAATAATTAAAGAGTAATTATCTCACCAATTAAAAACCAGTATTCACAGCTACCTCCTATCCTTATTAGCTTATTAAGTAACAGTTGATCACTTCCTTCCCACTAAGCAGGATAACTTCATTTTTTCTGCTTCATTCCCACCAAAAAGGTGCTATCACTGCTTCTCTAGATCTTAGTAGAAAAAAGTAGCCTTACACTTCCAGTTTGTTTCTTCCAGTCTGCTTTTTTTCTGATCCAGAGAAAAAGTAGTTTTATTACTTCTAGTATTCTTTTAAGGATACAAGAGGTGTTCAAATAAAAAGGTACGAAACTACATTGGGGATATAAATGAAGACTTTACTAAAGTATATACCATAGGCTTGAGCACAACAATTCCATTGATTAAAGAGCCGAAGGATTCCTTATTCCCAGAATTCCTGTAGCCATGATGAGACCCAGTCCTTCACAGCATCCTTGAGTTCGTCATTCAAGTTGAAGCACTTCCCTTTTAGATGCTTTTTCAGAAGATCAAACACATGGAAATCGCAGGGTGACATGTCCAGGTTGTAGTGCGGATGGTCAAGCTGCTCCCACTTGAACTTGGCCTGTTCTGTGTATATGACCCTGGAGATATAAGGATGCACATTATCATGCAGCAGAACCACACCCTCCTGGAGCAGCCCCGGTCTTTTGTTCTCGATGGCCTTGTGTATGCTTCGGAGTGTCTCACAGTACACATCAGAGGAAATGGTTCTCCTGTGCTTGTGGAATTCAGCAAGTTTATGCACTGCTGCATCAATTGGACAGCGCGTTTTATAAGAGCCTCTGCTCTCTCCTGCACATGCTCCATTCCACACCGGAGACTCCAATAGCATCCCTAGTTGTCTGGCTATGATCTCGCATAATGGAATGGCCAAATATATTAACGGTTACATTATGACATTTCGTTCCTTTTCATTTGAACACCCTTGTATATTTCATGCTATATAAACATGTACTTATATCTATTCCATATGTTCATAAATTTATGTATAATTTTATTATTATTCATGTCTGTGAAATATTTTAATGATTTGCTTGGAAGATTATAGTGGTTCAAATATTTTTTTATAACTAAGTATATTTTCTTTGATTTCATTTTCACCTTTCTTCTTCTTCTTCTTTTTTTTTTTTTTTTCATTCTTAAAACTTTACTAATTTAAATGTTATTAAACTAATAAATGTTTCTTTCAGAAGCTTTGAAAGTGCAGAATTGATAACAGAGGAAAATAAAGTGGTATGTTTATGTGTTTAATGTTGTATTTTTAATAATAGATGATAATAATAACTTTAGTTTTCCACCCTTTTTTGGTGGGAAAGGAGATTGCCATAATGAGCTTTTAAAAACAATGACAGTTTTTTAAATTTATTTTTGAAGCATTTTTGTTGTAGTAAAACTTTTAATGAATACAAAAACTTTTAATTTATACATTTTAATGAATACATTTATTAAAATTTATTTACCTTACATATCCATCTCAATTAACATCCAATATGTTGCATATTCCATCATTCACTTATAAATTACACTTTGCGAAAATTGAAGGTGTTTCACCCTGAAGGAGTTGTAGAAATTGAATAATATTTGGAGCATATTATCTCCATATAGAAGGTATTGCATGATCATTATTTTATTTAAAATCATGCAATATTACTGAAAATGTAAAGCCTTTTATTGTAAATAATTGTCATGTTGTTTAATATATAATTTGTGAACTATGTTATTTAACAAGGTTTTATTATTATTATTTCACAGATTTTTAGTCTCTAGGAATCATTGGAGAAATCTGTATACCCAAATGTTTGACTTTGAGAGGGGTTGGATAATTGATATGTCTGGAATGAGAACTTCATACTGTGAAATGTTTAGAATAACTGGTCATAGTGCCATGACAAACTTAGTTACTTTGTCAGGACATTACCAATAAAATCATGAAGATTCCTATACTCACAGATCTGGTACAGGTCCACAAAGAAGGACTGTGATTGTGTTTGGGGCAGATTGATAATTGATAACTCTTCCATCATCATTATGCTGAAAAAGCCCATCCTGTTTTTATTTCAAGCACCACATTAGTCCAATATCTGGATTAACGGTTTTGGGAAAAATCAGTTACTTCACAGGACTAATTTGGTTGTTGTTAATGACATAGTGAACATTGGCCAACATGTTGATAGGGAATTATAACTTGCTGCCATTACCTTCATACCCTACATTCAAAATGGTATCTTCCAACAGAATAGTGTCTCCTTTGATGACAAATGATTTGACAAATCTTGTAGTTCATAACACTTGAATGGCCTGCATATTTCCCAGACTTGTCTCTAATAGAGTATGTCTGGAATACCATGAGTACACGCTTAAATTTGCATAACAGCTCCACTCACACAGTAGAGGAAATGACTATACAAATCTTGTACGCATGGAGAAACATATCCAACAGATTTATTCAAACCCTTATTGATTCTATGCCTGCAAGGTTACAAGAATGTATTTATTTTGGGATGGGCATACTTCATATTAATATTTAAAAGTAATAGCAATAAAACTGATTTGATTCATTTTATTTTAAGGTAATTTCTTTAGCACATAACTTTATTCACGTTTGTCATAAATGGTAACTACCTTTTTTCCATGTAGTAACGAAATATTGAAATAAATCCACAATTTTTTTTCCAGGGGGGGGGGATCAAGCACCACAACTTAGATTCATAAATAGACAAATTTATTAGTTGTTGTATTCACAATGAAGATGACCCATTTGTCACTTTGGAATCAAATTATGAATTTTTGGCCCCTGTGAAGATTGTTTGGCTGAAACTAACTTTTGTGGGTGACAGGATTTTACATAAGTATCATTATGTTCCACAGATTCCATTAATTTTTTTTTTTTAAATAAATCTATTTACAGAAAAGTTCACCTGGTCTTTCATCTTCATCTCACAATAGTGTAACGATTGATTTTGCCCAGCCAGTGAGATTTAATTTTGCTAATGGAGTCTCTAAGTCATTAAAGGTAAATAAAAGAAATTAAATAAAAGTGCTGTTTATATATGTTGAATTAAAATATGTATGGCATATATTATTCGAAAGTTAATTATTAAACATTCAAGAGGTACAAAATTAATTTCAAAGTTCCTAATTATTCTGAAATATGTTAATGTAATGATACAATATTAGAAAAAAATTATGAAGCAGTTTTATAAATTTTTTTATTAGTATTCCTGTTTATCACCATTTTTTTAAAAAATTTTTTACACCTGCCGAAACTTACCAGATTTAATTAAACTTTAAGGAAATTTGTGTGTGTGTGTGTTTCTTTTTATTATTGTTTTTATTTTTTTGTGCATAACTTATTTTGAGTTAGAAAATTGTTTCATTTACTGAATGTTACATAATTTAGAATTTCCGTGGAATGATTTTTATACTTCATTAAATTTAAATAGTTTGTAATTCTTTATAACTTGTGATTAACTAATATGTTTCATTATTTTTAATCAGATCCATAAAGGTTTGTCTTTGCATGAGGAACAATATTTTCATACACAAGTGGTTACTAGAGTGGCTTCAGAAGCAGCAGCTGCGGCTGCTACTTCAGCTGTCATTGCTGTATTTGAAACACAGAAAGAATTATTGAGCAAAGTAATTTTAATTTTTATGTATAATTTTATTCATTTTGATTGGGTTTCCTTAATTTGGATAGATAACATATGAGCACAACTTGTAATATATTAGTTACGATTGTTGTATTTCAACACATTCCTATTTACATGCTACATTGAAATAATTAGTAACATCAAATCAGTTAATGTGTTATGTACAAAAAGTAAGTATAAATATAAATAATTTCATTTATAAATGTTAAAGGTACTTTATTTGTTCTATATATTCATATTTCTTGATTATCATAATTATTACCTGACTTGTAAATTTTTGTGACTTTTCATGCAGAATTGAAAAACGAACAAACAAACAAGCAAAAGATAAATGTTTTTAATTCAGTTTTTAGTCAAAATATACTTTGCTGAAATTTATAAAACTGTTAAGATATACTTATCCAGAATGTATTTTTGTTACATATATTTAATTTCCTATATGTTGTGCATTTTATAAAGTACAAGCCAATAGATCTTTTATATTTTGTGCAATATATATATTGCAATAGCTCCCCCTATTTTATTTCAATGAGATAAATAATGTAAGATTTGTATTTATAATGTTACACAAATAATTTATTGATACCATTTCACTCAGTCTATGAAAAAAATTTATCTTAACATTATCATCTTTTCAAAAATTTGCAAAATTTTAACAAGAAATTCAATATTTTATTTTATTATTTCCTTCTAATAAAATTGTTTACTTTCCTTGCAAATAACATCAAACAGATAACACGTTGTGCTAATTTATAAAAGGACAACTATGCAATTCTTTAACTATATGCGTAATATTTTTAAATTACTACCATCATTTTATTGTTCCTTCTTTTGAAATCGTTTATTCCTTTTTTGCTAATTTATTTTTGCAAAAAATCTACAGTTTTAAATTATTTACCTGTTGTAATCTTTCAGGTTCTAGTCTGCTGAATATTTCATTTCTCTTCTTATAGGCTCGAGACAGATCAAGCAATGTGTTAAGAACCTTCAGTGAAAATACATCTCAAACATCAAGCAAGACAAGTGCATCTTCACATAAAACAATTTCAGAAAATTCTATTTCCACTGTGATTGAATCTAATAAATCTAAATCTTCTGAAAGCTCAATTATTGACAAAGGAAATGAAAATCCCAATCCTGTAAGGGAACTTAAACATCATTCAAATAATGAAGAAAAGGAAAGCTTATCTGAGCATCATTCTAAATCAAATAAAACATCTACATCAAGTCTTATCTCTGAAGATCTTCCTGTGTCTGAAAGTAAGCTATGTAACTTTTACTATCATCAAATAATCTGGTAAATTAAAAGAATGTTGTCAATTCTTAAAAATGTTGAAGGAAATAAATATTTTATGTATTTGAAATTTGTTCAAAACATTTGATGCTTTAATTCTGTTTTTCAGAAAGTAAAATGTTAATAACTTTACTTTTTTTTATATATATGTAGAATCTGGAAGTCTTCCTAGTCAAAAACGTCTAAGAAAAGTATCAGGTAACTTATCATCACCATCCCCTGCAAGTTTATCGGAAAATGTTAGTATCACCTTTTAAGTACATATCAATGAATCTCATCTATGTAAAATGTTTTACTGTCATTTAAAGTATATTTACAGCTTTTAATTTTTTTAAATATAAAATTGTTATTGTTCTTTGAGTCTTAATATCTTACTAAGATATAAAAGTTAAAGTATGATTACCATGGTAATGATTTATAGGTCTGAATTTGTGTATAAACTCAACAGAGTATGATTATCTGATTTTTCGACATAGAATCTAAATTATTTTAAGCATGACTTGTTGAACTTGATTATTTCCTTCAGGCATTAGGTTTAATTCATGTAATAATTTAAATCAGAATATGGATTAAATTTGGTATTTTATGATTTCATAATAATTGAAAAATTGTATAAGTATTACTGAACTTTTAAAACATTTCAAAGCTCTTTACTACAAAACTTCATGTTTTTTTTAATGAAGTTTTTACTCTTTAGTTAAAGAAAATCATAATTCTTATTTAAAAAGTTTATTTATAAACAAATTTATTTCTCATAAAGTGTTTTTCATTATTGGACAACACTTTTTTTTTAATGAATTATGTTAATTTATGACTAAGGCTTTTAGGATGAAAGTTTTTGCCATTAAAATAAAAAAATTCTAAAATAATATATGAAAGTCTTACACTTTTTTTAAAAGGAAAATAACATTTAAGTTATTGTTTTAAAAATAAGACAACTGATATTGTTAAGTTAAGTTGTATATTTGCTTGTATATATAAATATAAACACTGGTGTCCAAAAGTTAATCATAATTGGTAATTATGATAATAGTAAAGGAAATCTAATTTACAATAGCAGGAAACATGATATTCAAGTGTAAAACTATTGTAAAATATGAAAACAATACAAAAGAACAATAATAATAACTTTTATTATCCAAAGAAAGAGTTGGAAAGGAAACTGGACATAAAAGGAGTTCCCACTCTAGTGAAAAACAAATGAAAGAAAAAGGGGATGCTGTAATTTAATAAGGTGTGCAATTTCCTCTGACAGTCAAGTCACGCTGCACAATGTATTTTCATACTTGCTGTGACATTGTGGGTGAGTTGTAGGCTTGAAGAGTTCCAAACACCATGAAAAGTACTTTACAGCTCTGGAACTTAACTTGATTGGTGCAGAAGGGCTGCAAGTTGTCTATGAAGTATTTCCCACACATACCTGACAGGACTCGGATCAGGTGTTAATATTTTGAGGAAGTCGTCAATCAGGCTGACATGGTTGATAAGGCATTTTATCATCCATAAATTTGAAGACAGGGCTTAAGTTGTCACAGACCTTTTCTTGGAAGGTCAGTTTGACTGTCTAGCATGATTACCGCTCAAACCATGCTTCCCATTGATAAAAAACAATGCCTTTCCGTGGTGTTTCCTGGGTAAAGACAAGTTCCACAACCTCACCATATTGTTAGCTGATGAGAATTGGTGCTCAGACTAAAGTGAGATTTATCACTGAACATCACATTGGCCCACTGTTCTAAACCCCAGTTTAAATAACTGTATTTATGAACATATGTGAAGGAAATGCAAACTGTTGGTCATCTGGTATAGAGACCAACATGAATAAGCCTCCTGTAACAGCTTGTCTGGAAACTTGTACTCCTGTAGCAGCTGTGAGTGATGAACCCAATTCTCTAGCACAACCATCCCTGCGATGTTTCTTAGTTATTGCCAGATAGAAGTCTGGATGAATGGTTGCAACTCTTGGCCAACTTAGTATTAATTGTTGGTTAATATTTCCTGCACTTTGGGTCCTTTTCCACAGTGTTGAAATCTCACACTGAGGCACATCCAAAATTCAGGACACTTTGGTTTATGATTTCTTAGATTTAAGGACTTCATTGATTCTTCCTTTCACTATAAGTCCTTTGTGCCAACATTCATTCTGTTTAATAATTAGCAATGTTCCTTTGCACATGAATTGCTTGAAATCTATCTGAACTGCTTATGCCAAGTGAGCCAGTTTATCCATGTTTTGATGAGCTCAGGTATTTTGTTCATGAAGACATCAATTGAAGTTTTTTACATAAAGACTTAATTTAACTTTCAAGAGATGGTCCTCCACAAATTATTTTGAACAAATACATCATTTACTCACTTTTTTTCATATTTTAAGAATTATGTTTAACTTTTGATGCTGGTGTTATATAAGTAAAAATGTAATTAATAATGATGAATAGAATTACAAAATAAACGTATATACACCAGAGCTGAAGTGCCTATACTTCGCATGGGAGAATTCTTAAAATAATTGCAGTTATATTTTATTTATTGATCATTTATGTCAGGTAGCCTTAAATTAAAAAAAATGCAAATTAAATTAAAAAAAAACTTTTAAAAGAAAAAATCATCCAGTAAAATAAAAAAAAAAGAATCCTCACTCTGCAACAAAGAACAAACAAATGAATAAAAATGATAATATTTTATAAAAGTTTATATGAAAAATAAATTGTCATATTCAAAAACACATCATGTAGTGTATTTGAATATGACAATTCAAATACACTACATGAATAGCAGAGTGGAAAAAAAATCTGAAACTGCTGGCATTATTAAAAATTTGTATAAAATCAACTGATTGATATTTCTTCCTTTCCTTTTTCAAAGAGTCAAAGGTTCCTGCCAGATACCATATGCATACTGTGTTGTTTGGATTTATAGATTGCTAGGTGAAATTATGTAAAAATACAAAATCGGAAAATTGATCCTAACCTATGTTGTCATCGAAAATCCGTTTAGAAAGGCTTTTAGTTTAAACGCTCTGAACAGTCTTCTAAAAAAACACCTTAGGTTTCTCAGATGGTACAAGAATCATAATCATGCAATGATTCACTTGAAATCTTGGTCATAAATACACCATAAGTATATATATATATATATATTGTCGTGTAGAAAATACTCATAAGCCCAAATAAAGAGCAAACAATAATCTCTAATTGAGACTATTATTTAGCAAACTAATTCTAAAGTGATAAAATTAATGTAAATAATTATAAATAAAAGTATTAAGATGCAAGGCATAGCAACAGGAAAAATCAAAAACCTTTTTCAACTTTTCTGCTTAGCAGGAGGTGTATATACAAAAACTTCGAGAATGCACTTCACTTCTGTTCATGCTTCTTTGCATAAGCCCTTGAAAAAAAATGTGGGCTCACAGGTGGATTTGATCTGTTGCCTTGATCAAATGCAACCTGTGGATCAAAGCTTAATTGGATATACAAGTGAATGAATGTAGATGTGTGGTGCTAGAGCTGAATCTGACTCTTGTACCAGATGGTACAAGAACTAGGCCATAAGTATGTGTGTTTCAACATTTAATTTCTTTAAAAAAAAAAATCTTAAATGAATTTTGAAAAAAATCACATTGTGCTCAAATGTACATTCATTCATTTCAGTATGCTTAAGTTAAGATTCTATATATTAACCTGTAAAAAATAATCTGCAACTTATCTCTAAAAAGTATGAAATTAATATCACTGATTTTTACTAAAATTAAACATTTTCATAGAAATTTATTAATTTCATAGTATCTAATTATATGTATATAATCTTAAATTATATATTTTGGCCTGTTGTACTTTTAGCTATTTCAGAAGAGAATTATTACCTGAGTAATGAATGGAATTTTTACTAAAATAACTTCATTCACACATTTTACTAAAACTGTGGCTACTTTTTTATGATCAAAATATCAATGTTTCTTAGTTTTAAATGAATTGTTTTATTTATTTTATTTTAGGAATCTATATCTGAAGTCTCATTATTAAGAGATAATTCTATTTCTTCAAGTTCAACTATTACAGAATCTGTTCTGTCTGATGATTCTTTTGCTCAACTTACTTTAGATGTTGTTCATAAAATAACTCTTGAAGAAAAACTTCGAGCAAATCATCAGTTATCATTGTTAAAATTTCAAGAACAAACCTTAGTAGAAAATGCAAGAGCTGCAATGGCATGGCTTGAATCTTTAAAAAAGTGAGATTTATATACTGCTTGAACTCTTGAAAATTACAATTTAAAATAATTCTATTGACTGGTGTTGTGAATACTTTTGCTTAATTTTTAATGTTTAAAAAAATGAAATATTGTTTAATAGAAGAAAAGAAAGGAACTTTATTTTAAATTTATCCACCAGATGGCAATCCTTATTTTTAGATCTATATCTTTTTATGATTTTTTTTTAAATGTTATTCAATCAACTATTTTTTATAGGTTTATTTGCTGATAAAACTTTTTTATGTTTATACTGATTTGTTTGGTATATAGGATCTTTATTTAATTTTTAAAATTGGTAGAATGAGTAAGTTTTAGAAATTGTTTTTCTTTTCTTTCTTTCTTTTTCTTTAAATCAATTGATCAATATGTTTGTTGGTTTAAAAAATACCATTGTATTTTATTGCATTATATTAGAAAGCTTGTAATAGCAAGTTGTTTGTTGAAGGTAAAAGTTTTATAACTTTTTTAATTTCTTTTAAAAAAAAAAAAATTGTAGAAACAAGTAAAGTTTATTTTTAATGGATTATGTTTACTTACTATGCTTTAATATAGTTGCTTTCTTCTTTAGTTGAATTACTGTTCAATTTTGGAATTTTTACATATTCATGATCTCTCTCTCAATATACTATCGATGACAATGTAATTACTGAAGTTGCGATGTTGGAACTAGTTTAAACACACTATTCTCAGTCTAATGTCTGAGACAATATCTGAATTACATTATGTTCATTTTTTATTTTTTCTAAATTCTTTTCTTTGAGGTATACTTTGTTTTTCTTAATAAAGTTATATTTATTTAACTTGGCTGTAATTTTTAATTATTGAGTGATTTTTTTGCGTGTGTTTTAAAGGAAAGTTATCGTGTTTAATATGTGTTCTTCAATTTCTGTCATATTGTATTTAAATAATTTTATGGCTTTTTAAAATTATAATACTTAGTAATTTTAAATTTTGATAATACTTTAAGTTGAATGATTTGTGTTGTTTGATTTTTTACTAATTGTTTTAATTTTAATTATATTTTTGTTAGTTATAATTTGATTTTATAATGATTTTTAAACATGTTAAAATTATATATTTATTTAACAGTAAATGTTATATACACTCACAATTAATTTAAACCTCTTTCTAAACAAAACTATTATGCATCCTTTTTTTTTTTTTTTTAGGGAAATGATTATTTTATTGAATTGTAATATTTTCTACACTTGTGTTATTATTTTAAATTCCAATTAGAAAACTCTGAGTAGCAATTCTGTCATTTATCAACTGCCAATTTTTTGAGTACCATGTATATTATTAAGTTAAGTATAAAGTAATTAATAAATGTAATTTGCATTTAAAATATAACTTTTTTGTAACTCTAGGAATTTTCGAGAAAAAGGATCAAACAGGAAAGCGTCATTTATTAAGAAAAAACAAAAAGACATAATTTTAAGACTTCGCCAAGAACGTGCCCAACTTAGGTGTATGCAAGAAGCATATAGAAGCATTTGTGATAAACATCATTCTTTAATTGCTGATAAAAGAAAACTTTTAAAGGAGCCCATTGAATTGCCTTATGAAGTTATAAAAAGTATATTTTGATATTTTTTATTTAATTTTTTAAAACTTATAACAGTATAAAATATAATTTATTTTGTCCATGCAATAATAAATGTAATCAAATGAAAATGTATTGTATCTGTTCTGATATTAATGTTTAATTAAAGTATTGCAGTATTATATTTTTATTATTGTAGTATTTATGTAAAATTGTAGTATCATATATATATTGCTCTACTAGTAATTTAGTGCACCAGAATTATTTAAAGACTAATATAATGTGCAAAATTTTTTTAAGAAAACTGACTGATATTTTAAAAAAAATTGATTCAATTTAGTAATTGTATGAATTCTGTTGCAGTATTTTTAAGCTTTTTAATTTAGTGTATTATTAATTTTTTTCTGGTATCAAATAAACTGAATTGATTTTATTTATTCAAACTCATGAGATGAATCTATAAAAATATAAGTCTTCATCTTGTTTTTATATCTGTCAGTAGTCAAATACTTAGGTCAGTCAGAAAGCTAGTTGCACTACTTTGTAAAAATTTTTGGTCAGAGGTTATTTTGATGAAACTGTGTGGCAACTCTTCAGACATTTATCTTTATTGTGTGACATAGCTGCTTTTATGGGGGTATTTTAGCTTTTCTGATAATTGTGAGCTTGTCTGACAGCTACAAGTGGCGTTCAAATTGGAAATATGTTCAGTGATTCAGTTTTTGTGGGGAAAAGGTGTAGCTGCACTGAAATTTATAGGCAGTTTCATGAAGTGTATAGTGGAAATGCAATGCCACATCAAACTATTGCAAAGTGGTACAACATGTTTGAGAATGGACATCCACATATTGAGGACACTGAGCATGAGGGAAGACCATCAATTACAACAAATTCTGAAACTGCTGTTCAGGGGAATTAATGCATTCTTGCAAACAGATGCATAACACTAGACAAAATCTCAAATGAACTGGATATTTCTTATAGAAGTATGCATTAAAATTACTGCTGATCACCTTCAATTTCATACTGCTTGTATTCGATGAGTGGCTCATCTACTGATTGAGGAACATTAAGGGAAGTATTTTGAAAGTGCATTTGTATTTCTGCAACATTACCAAAAGGAAGGAATTGAGTTTTTGGACACAATTAGGATCGGAGAAGAGACTTGGATTCACTACTTTTCACCTGAAATTAAACACAGCTCCCTCAAATGGAAACATTCCACTTCCCCGACTCAAATAAAGTGTCGAACTGTTCCACCTTTGGGAAAGGTGATGATGGCTCTGTTTTTTGACAGAGAAGATGAAGTGCTTACAGAGTTCATGCCAAAGGGTGCCACAATTAAAGCATCTTCTCATTGTGAAACACTAAAACGATTGTGGCAATCACTTAAAAATCGACAGCCAGGTAAACTGTTGAAAGGCATTGTGCTCCTGCATGGCAATCCAAGATGTGAAGACTTCTGAAAAAGTTTAGTGGGCTGTGTGGGATCACCCTTCTTATTGCCCAGACCTATCATCTTGTGACTTCCATGATTTTGATCCTATGAAAGAAGAACTCTTAATGCAACAATACCACTCATATGACTGAGGTGGTATTGTCGCTATGAAAGCTGCAACCCAAGAATGGTTATTGGGCATTGGATGGGATTTCTTTGCAGAAGGCATGGAAAAACTTGTACCATGTGTCCACAAATGCCTAAATATTAAAGGTAGTTATGTTAGAAAGTAGTTTTTGAATGAAACTTCAAGATGCAAATAAAGTTATTGTAAAATTTCTATCTTGTTTTCTTAAGCAATGCAACTAACGTTTTGACTGACCCTCATATATATAATTTATTGTTGATTATAAATTATTTTCTTTAAAATTCATATTTGTATTTATTATACGTTTGGTGCTCGTGAATTGCTAAAATTATGAAAAATTGCATTCATTAATTATTCTTGTTTTTACTTAAGTGGAGTGTTGTAAATTTTTATTATTTTTAAGTTAAAAATTGATAGGTTAATAAAATTCTTTTCAGGTTTTTACTTTCTCTAAGATAAACTAACAGTATTTTTTGTGGTGCTTTTTTTTAAAGGGAAAGATAAATCTCATAGTTCAAAGGCATCTTCAGAACATAAGATAAGAGATGTTACAAAACATAAATCTCAGTCTTCATCAACTTCAGCTGTTCTCACAGAAGAAGAATCAAGAAAATCTGTATGTAATGTCTTTTTTATTATAAAAATTCTTTGAATAATATTTGTATCCTTTTGTTGGTGTTATTAAATGCTGTAACTTTTTACTACTAATAGGCAGATGATGAAATTCCTGAAGAGGTATTAAAAATTTCTGAAAATGGTGCTAGCAATTCTTTTCAGGGTAAATTGTTTTTATTTTTTAATTTCTGACTTTTATTCTGTCAGTAGCATCTTTAAAGCATCTAATGTAAATACATTCTATCTCATTTAATATGAATAGGTTTTGAACAGATGCATTAGTAACCTTTTTTGTTGCTAAAATTGGCATAGACAAGTATATTTATTAGAACTTTTTTTTTTATTTTTTTATGAAAAACATATTTATTTAAAATGCTTATAAAGATTCACTGAGTTTTCATTTCTTAATCAAAATTTCATTAAAAAAGAATCACAAAATCATCCAAATTTTTTTTTTTTTTAACATTATGAAACTTTTAATTCCTAATTCGATATAATCCTTTCAAATTCAAAAATAGCCTTTGGTTTACCTCCAAGTGTGATTTTAAGAAAAAATCAATCCAAATTCAAACGAATTAGAAAATTGTAACATAAAATTTGAGAATTTTTACAGTAATATGTTTAGGAATACTAATTATTCTTAAGTTTATTATTTTCCTTATATAAATTTATAAAGTTTCCTTATAAAAATAAGCTCTTGACAAATGATGACCTTCAGTATTATTGTATTTTTTATTATATAAACTAATTAATATTATGTATTGTAAAAAGAATTTTTTTTTTTAAAATCCAGTGAACACAAGTATTCTTTTAGAAAATGTAGAATATTTAATATTTCTCAATAATATACTGTTTATATATCTGAATAATGACATGTTGTGTTTATAAGTTATTCTTTGTGTAAAATTTTCATTAGACTGAAAAACTAAAATATTTATATTGTAATTCAAAACATGTTTTGTGTATACTCTTAAAACGAAAACACATACATGATATGAAATCAGATGTATAAATTAACAAAATTACTACGAATACTCTATTAATTATAATTATGAAATGGATATTTAAAATAGTGTAGTGCTGTTTTTAAGAATCTTAGCCTCATAAATCAACTTTTTTTTATAGTGATAATACAAGTACGTATTTTTTTTGAGAATTTCTCATGTATGATAATTAAATTTTGTTTGGTAATTTTAATTAAATTTTTTCTTCTAACTATCATTTTTGTAATTTTTAAAAGTTTTAAATTAATTAATTGTTTGAATGATGCACTTTTATCATAGGCTCGATTCTTGAGGTAATAGCATCAGAACCAGCTGCTTCAACAATTTCATCTTATAGCAAATCACATGAAATTATACCAGCTGCCTCCCTTCCTCAACTGAAACAAGCACAAAGCCAATCAAGTCTTTCCCTTAATTCAAATAATTCTATAGAATCAGCTCTTCAAGGACTAAAAAAGCTTGAAGCAAGTAAACGGTACTTTTTGAAATTTCATTACTTATTAGAATACCTATTAAAATATTTATATTTAAAAAACTTAACTTAAAACTTTTTCTTAAATTGAAAAATTTATTTATTTTCAAGACATCTTACTAAGAGAGAACAGCGTATTCTTCAGAGAAGGAAACATGTTGAGAAAATACTTCAGTGGCAAATGAAACTGGATAGTGAGGAAATGGCAATAAGAGAACTTGAGCAAAAGGCTGTAGAATTAGTAGACACTAGCAAAAGAAAAACTAAGTACTATGTTTCTTCATCTCTTTCTGTTGGTCATGATGGTATGTTTATTTCTGTAACTGTAAAGTTATATAAAATTTAAAGTGTACTTTAGATATATGAAGTCCAAAAACCTCCTAAGCTGCACTGATATTTGACACTAGGTTTTCTTGCTCAATGTATTAATTTTTTAATACATTGAGTTTTTTTAATACATACATTTTTTAATACATTTTTCCTTATAGTTGCATGTAAAAAAAAAAGTAAAAACTTTTCTCAAACTGTGGATTATTGTGAAATAAATTTAAAACTCCATAATTTTATTGTTTGTATTTAGAGGATTTCAAAATTATATATATGTAATGAAATATAGTTATACTGCAGAATTCTATGTGTAATTTCAGTGGTAACTATTACTTTGCAATTTAATTACAATAAAAATTTTGTGATGATATTTTAAAATTTTTTATTATTATTGAAAAGATAAGAATTTTAAGGAATATTATGATGTTAAAATGATTGAAAATTATATACATATATATAATACATTTTAAAGCATTTTCTAGCTTAGTTAATAAACTGAAGGGACTCATTTAACAATTCAAATTACCAATAAAGAAAGTTAGACCCCACCCATACTAAAAATCTTGTGAATGTCACAACATGAAATGTAAAAAAATAGTCTATAATTTTATTTTATTCTAAAGTAGATATTCAAATGTTACCATCCTACTGTGTCTTGTAGAACTTTGATAAGTAATAATAATTTTTTCAAAAAAATTTATGGGGGAAATATATTTTTAGAAAAAGAAAAGTCTTCATCAAATGATATTCATGAGCAACCTGTTATACCTACTGACACAGGAAAAGCAAGTTCATCTTCCGATAAAATATCTTCCAACAAAGTTTCTTCTGTTGGAGTTTCTGAGTCCATACTAAGTGATTCTATACCAGAAGAAAACATAGCCACTGCTACATCTGTAGACAGTGTGGAGGAAGAATTTTCTAAAAAAGCAAAAAATGAACAAGAATCATCTAGCATTTTATCTTCCAGGTATTTGCATATTTTTCAATGGTTCCTTTAACTTAGTTGAAATTTTAAAAACATTTTTATATTTTATCATTTTGATATTATTACATTAATTCAGAATTGAAACTGAAAGGTGAAATAAAGTCAGATATAAGTTATGTTAAATAGAATATCTTAAACGCTCACCAAATTATAAAGCAAATAATATTTAAGAAAGAGTAATATTTACAATATGTTAGAATTATTATGATGTTAAGGCTCTAGTACTCAAGAGGTAATACAACCAAATGAAAGAGCCCATCTGGCATTACATAACTTGAAAGTGATCGGGCCTTTTGCTTTTGGTTTAGAAAAAATAGCATGGCGTCATTGATTTCGATTCTTCTACTGATACTTCTTCACTGGTATGATCACTTCTGGTCATCCAAAATTTCAACATCAAGAAATATCGAAACGAAATTTATTAAGATAGATAACACATCATAAATAGTTGAAATGATTAAAAATACAGTCTTCTAAAAGGTGAGGAAGATGATGAAATTAGCATTTGAGTATTGCCGCCACAGTTAACAATAGCCAGTGTTATACACCTCAATATTGAATGAAAAAAGACTTTGGCTGTCTTGTTAGGATTTGGCTGCCCATGCTGCCACCAAACATTGCCTGAGTTTATCTGATGTAGTAGCAGGTGATGTATGCAAGACAAGTTATTCTCCAATCTTTGACCAGAAGTGTTTGATAGGCAATGGATTTGGAGAACAGGCAGGCCACGAAAATAATGCAATCTGGTGGAATCTTGCTAGTTATTGTAACAGCAACACATTCAAAGGGGCAGAGAGTTGAACCATTCCATAGTAACAGTGTAACTATGCATAAGACAAATGCAACCTCTCTATATAATGTCTCCAGACTAATTTGACAATCGTGTTGTTGCAGGTAGAATATGATTTATCTGTAAAGACAGTATTGTGCAATTTGGTTGTCTATGTCAGTTATTCATTGTACCATTTCAAATGCAATTGCCTGTGGTTTTGAGACAAAGATAATTCCAACATTAAAAGCCTTGCAGACATTCCACTATTGAATGGTACTCTGCAAACAACATTGAATGGTACTCGTACTAGCAGATACTGATTGTTGTGTCAGGGGAAAACCTATAGGCTCCAAATCATATGGTATTCTAATATTACGCATGAAGATGGGCAACCACACATTCTAACTACAATTTATTTAAAAAAAACATTTAAAATAAGTTTAAATTGGAAGAAAATGTAAGCTAATAACCTGATATGCTAACAAAATAATGAAGAAGAAAGTCTGAAATAGGAAAGTGAACCAGGTAACTTTCTCAGCATTTATGCTCTCTCTCTGTTAATTGACTAAAATTTCTCTTTTAAATCTAATTTAATTTTTTTTCTATTTGAATTCACTGAATATCAACTAAGTCATTAATCTTGTATATATCAGATTCCTTTATCTTTTTATTTAACTGTTTTCTGTTTTTCTTTTGTAGTTGCAAGATATTCTATTTAGCTATTGTGAATTGATTCTTAAACTCTTCATTTAAGATTTCTAAATCTTTACATTTCCCCCATTTTTCATACATAAGTTTGAGTGGGAAGTATTTTATGCTTCTTGTTAGTATATTTTGATGATTTGCTGTACATCAGCCATAAATTTGCATCACTTAGTTGAAGCTTCTGTAGATTACTTGGATAAAATAGGTACCAAAATGCTGATAATTCTTTCAATTTAATTCTGAGTATTCTATTGGGGATCTTTACTTGCTCTATCATTTCTTCAATGTAGTACAGTTCAGACTCTTTTGCTGTGAAGACAGTATCCCTGTAAGAATTGATTCTGAATAGGTTTCCAAATGCTATTTGTTGTAGTTTTAATTTATCAATGGCTTCCTGTGTAATCGTAGATTTTACAGGATAAAATCATGCAAACTTCATAAATGCATTGATAAATGCGAATTTTTTAAAACGTTTTTCTGAATTTCACTTGGTGTGTGAGTGTGTCATCAAATTTTCAATCATTAATTTAACCAACTTCCCATCAAGCTAGAGCTTTAAAATTTTGGGAATTATTCGTACTCGCCCAACAATGCAATATTTAGACGTTTGCGACAAGTTTTAACTAATATTTCAATAGTTTTAATAAGTCAAAATATTCTTTCCTCTTGGCGCTTTTACGATTGAGGAAAAAATTTCTTTTCCCCTCTGGGAACACTGGGCACTCCCCATGCCGCATGAGGTATCATAAAACCTTTGTACTCACAAAGGGGAGATAGTAAGGGTTGCTGACTTTTAGTCAGTAATCATTGGCAAGAAAGAAAGATTCCAATATTTGGCGCCGTGTCTTATCACAATAATTTTTTCTGAATTCTGGTTCCCATTTTTTTTTAATAGAATGGCTTACAAACTTTCAAATGCATGTTTTGATTTTATGAGTATTATGAATTTTTTAATACGCTCACAAATGTCTCTTTTTAAGTAAATTTTAAAGTTAAAAATAACTAACAGTTTAAACTAATATTTCAATAATTTTCTTTAATAAACTTTGCCACCATATAAAAACGTTGGTTTTTATATCGAATTATTTGGGTATTGTTTATTAGTAGATGAAATGGTCCAACAAAATCTATATAAGTGCGTAATGGAATGTTTTCTTTAGGTATTGGATTCATACACTTTTTGCTTTTACCTTGTTTTTTATTAAACAAAATGCATTCTAAGCAGTTCACTTCAGCACATTCTGTTCTATTTTTTGGCTGTGGAAACAAAAATAAAACTTAACTCTAGTATTTTTTTGCATTTTTGCTGTAGCAAAATGAGATTTTTTATTAACTTTTCATATAATTCCATTCTTTAAAAATTCTGATACTAGTAAAATATCTCTTTCATTTTCAAATTTATATAAAATGTCATTTTTCAAAAAGGAATTGTTTTCTTCGTTTTTTTTTTTTAACTAAAGATTTGATTAACTTTAAATGTTCATTTTCACTTTGTGCAGAAATAATCTTAGTTATCTCATCCTATGACTGTGCTACTAGCAAAACTGTGTTGTAACTCAGGGTATCAAAATGCTTCATTACATTTTCTGGTTAACAAACAATTTTGTTGTCTTTCTATGAACAAAACCCACCAAGCTACTTTTGTAACAAAATTTTTCTATTTTTGGAAATCAGAGCAGTCAGTTGCAATATTGAATTTACATCTTAACATATAGTTTCAGAATCTCTTTTAAGGTTTGATCATTCCAAGTACTTCCAGCTTTTAGCTACAATATATTTTTGTCACTTCACTCACATTTTCCGGTGTAACGGCTTCCACAGGTCTACCCGAGCGTTCCGCGTCATTTGTGTCGGTACGACCACGTTTAAACTCGGCAAACCACCGACAAATCGTTGCTTTTGATGGACAAGAGTCCGGGTAACATTTTTCAATCCATTGTTTTGCTTGCACGGTGTTTTTACCCATTGAAAAACAATGTTTTATCAGAACACGAAACTCGGTTTTTTCCATTTTTTAAACAAACTACAAAACGACTTTACTCCAACCTCGATCACTCAGCTGTTTCTGGTCCGATCGACTTAAAATTTTGACACATTTCAAGCAAAGGTTACGTTCCAACAAAGCATCGTTCCAACGCTTTTCCAAATCTTTTTTTTTTTTTGCAAGAAATCTTTTTTGTTGCGAAAAAATAGCGATAAACAGCTTTCTGAATCATCGACTTGTTGTTGTTTTTGTTCCATCGAAAGCAATCGCGGCACCCACTTGGAAAAAACCTTTTACACTTCACTTCAAAAAACCTTTTTCCTGGTCCGATCGACTTAAAATTTTGACACGTTTCAAGCTAAGGTTAGTACTCTAGAAAGACCTGGTTACAGGTTTACTACGAGCACCATCTCTGGGTTAGTCTCGGGAGTTATTGATTGATGTGTTATATATATACAGAGAGTGAGAGGCAATGTTGTAATCTAAAAATTGTTTTTAAGTATTCATGTGTGTAGTAGCAATTCATATTTAAAATCATAATGAATGCTTGAATTTGTTTAATAATTAATTGTGCTGTTTGTATTATAAAAACATTTATATAAGCTTTATTCATTTTAAGTTTAAAAGTTTATTACATTATAGTTTTATTAAAATTTCAGAATAAAGGAGAAGGAGGAATGACATTTTTTTTTAAATAATTTGAAATGAAAAAATTCTCTCCTCTTGAAAAATATATATAATTACATTTTTTGTTTAAATGTACATGGATTGAGTGTACTTTTGTTATTTTGAAACATATTCTATGATATATTTATTATATATGATTTTTTTCACATGTTTTTTTAAACTTTCAAAAAATTCTATAGTGCTCTTTATAAGGAAAAAGAATCAAATTCTATAATTTTGTTTATGTTGGTGTACTTTAAATTATGTTATCCTCTTTACTTTATACAAATTGTATAGTAGAAATTTGTAGTCTATCTAACATTTTACTTTATTTGTATATAACGATAGTTCAATTCAAGAAATCAATGGAAATCAAAGTATAGAATCATCAATAAAAACTGCTGAAGATATTGCTGAAAATTCTCCTGTTGATGAAATAATCACCGATGAAATATCACCAAGTGTGAAGTAATTTAATAAATATGTATTTCAATAAAATTCTAGTACAAATTATACATTTATAAATGTGTAATATGCTGAAACATTGATATTATGTTTTATTATTTTGTATGTACTACATAAACTATAAATATTTCTAAGCAAAATAACTTTATATTAAAGTTTTCAAAAGAATAATATAGGATTGGAATGGAAGAAATGCATTTAAAATATGTGAAATACTTGTACTATTTTTTTAAAAAAATGTTTCTTGTATTTGATTTCTAAAAAAGCTTTTAGGTGAAAACCATTTTCATCTTAAACTTAATAACTAATTTTATTTTCAAAAAGTTCCTTATTGTTAGCTGGATCTTTCAATAACTATATTCTATCTGAAATTCCTTAGAATGTTTTAAAAAATAATTAACCAGATTCAAAGAATAAAAATCAGTATGCATTTGACTATACAGAATTTTTATGGATAATTAATTAATGGTAGTAAATTAGAACTTTAAAATTAGCAGTTAAACATACCTATCAAAGTATTTGATTCGATAACTTAATTATTATTTGTTTTTTGTAATTATTTTTAATCTTTGTTTTAAAATGCATTATAATCATTGTTTTTGTAAATTAGTGGTTCTGAAACTTCTATATCTATTGACTAGTAACTGAGATTTGTAATGTTTTTCAAGATAAGATTTTCCGTAACTGCCATATATTGATTATGCTATTTTGAATAATGTTAAAGATGATTAAAGCTATAAAAAGTAGTTTGTTGCTCAGGAAGAAATGGCTGTAATTGAAAGCATTTTATTAGTTTCACGATGCTTAGAAAAATTACCACATTGTTGTTAAAATTGTCAATGTTTTAAAGAAATCATTATTAAGAAAAACAAATTTGTGTTGTAAAATTAATTATATTCTAATAACATATAGTTATTGATTCAACTCATAATATATAAATACTATATATTGAAGTTGATTGAAATTCAAGGACAATAATTGTATTTCTAGAAGTACAGGGTATTTTTTTTAAGTAAATTCATAAAACTCTTCACTAAATGAAAAATCTTGGTGAAATGTGTGATTTCTATCAGAAGACAAATAATTAGTGATTTTAAATGTAACCCATGTTTTAAAACAATTCTTATGATTCCCTAGATTTTTCCCAATCTAATAAACTCAGCCTGTGTAATTCATTTAATTAGAAACAAGGTTTTTTTCAACCAGTTTTCTTAATTTTGATTTCTCCTCTCCCCATTTTCTTTGTCATGAGAATAAAATTTATTAACAGCAATTTTTTAAAAATATAAATACTTAATTATCATGAAATAAAATGAGAACTGCCATGATTTTATAACATTGAATGTTTTTTGTAACTTCATTACTAGAATGCTTATTCTTAAGATTGCAATATTAAAAACATAAATGTGCTGATCAATGAAATTAATTTTTGAAAAAAAATGGATAAAATCAAAAGAATTATTATCTTAGAATAAGAAATTAGCTATCATTGCTAAATGAGGTGGATAGTTAATTATATATTGTAGCTTTCTTTTTGCAGTTATTTGCATACTTGACAGAAATCCTTCTTACACATAGGAGTATGCCTGCCATGGTTTGAGAATCACTGCTGTATATGTTAAAAAACTTGTTTTAACTTCAGATACTTTCAAAACATATAAACATGTAAAATATCCCATAATGATATGTTTAATCTTGATTTTTAGCCCATCAATTCTCACTTCCCAGTTTATCTTTTAATCTTGATTCTGTAGATGGAGGAAAAAAATTCTTTAAAATGAAATTGTATATTTTTGTGCCCTTGAAGAAATCGCTTTTCATCAAAATATAACAATCATTTTTAAATATTTTGTTAAAAACGTTATTAAATTATCAAAACATTTGTTAATATTTAATAATTAAGTATTAATTTAAAACTATACAATTTAGGAAAAGGATAAATTATTGATTGAAATTTAAAGTATAACACATGCAAAAATTATATGTACTTAAATGAATAAATTATTTACATAAAGATATTTTTTTGAAAGTATTGTTATGCCACTATAATTAATTATATTATGCATGTATATTTGTAATTTTTTAAAATTATTATGCCATTATAATTAATTATATTGAAAAACTAGTTATTTTTGTTAAATATTTTCTCTTTATTAACAGATCTTATACAGTGAAGAAATCTTCAAGCTCTGACATATATTCTGAATCATTTGAATCAACTGCTAGTCAAAAGATTTTGTCACCTGTATCTGATACAGTTTTTAAGAGTTCAACTTCAATAAGTAATAATAAGAAAGAAAAAAGCTTCAGCATTAAGTCTCCTCTTGCTCCAAGAAGTTTTAGACGGCATGATTCCAGTGGTTCTGATGATTCTTATACTATTTCACATTCAGGTGAAGGATTTTTAAGTATATAAATTTTATATGTAATTGAAATATGCTTGTTTGAAATATTTTGTTTGATTAATCTTCTTAAAATTTCCCCACAAATCCATTAACACCATTTTATATGATGCATGGGTGTGAAGCTGAGACAACACTTAACACTGTTCCAGATTCACACTAAATAAACCAAAGATGACTACACCATTACATTACTATCAAGAGCCAAAGAATCTAGACACCTGGTGAGATTACAAACCTTGAAAGAGCAAGAAAAATACTGAAGGTGGTATGATTCCAAACACCAAATAGTTTCTATAAACATGGATACCTCGAATGGATTTTCACACCTGTGTAAAAAGTAGGTCTATCCGAGAAATTACTTAAAAGATTCTTCAGTATTTATCAAGTCTTACTATGACTATCCAACATAACATATCAAGTTCAAGATTTCAATCCCAGTTTGTGATCCAAAAGACTATATTTATGGTACATGTTCTTTGAAGGATCCCATTGCACAGATCCAGTTGATTTTATTGTTTCTGATGAGCTCGTAAAGGAAGTGCATCTACCCGTCCAAGAAAGTCTCAACCTGTTAAGTCTATTAAGACCTGTGATGCGCGTGCAGATTAGAGGTTTTCTGCAGAATTCCTTAACAGTAAGATGCTGTTTATCAAGTTGAGAGTAATGTTACAATGATTACAAGTACTGATGGTGCAGAAGTAAAATGCATGCCTACAAGATGGGAGTTCTCGTGTTTAGAACCCACTGCTGACAACATTAAAATCATGTTAAAGTTTAGTTTAATTATTTTCTGTTATAATTTCTAAAGCCTTTTATAATATTCTTTAGGTTACCAAAACAATATTCTAATATAATATATAACCACATGTATTTTCAGTTTGAAGGAGTTCTTAGCCAATTGTAGCTGTTCTTCTGTTAATAAATCAGGTTATTCAGGTATCTATTGTGTGTTCAATTCAATCTGCTCCAACATCTGAGGGACAATATGAACTTAAAATACTTTTCTTATTTTCAATTGTAAATATTTTTTTGTAAACATGATCACTTTTTACTACACGTGCAAATTTTTTTTTTTTTTTTTTGATATTTATGTAAAACTTATTATTTTAAATAACTCAATAAATGAAATTTAACTGACTACTTTTCTTTATATATGCTACATATTTTTATAGTATTTATAATTATTTTTAAATGCTGTTAAATAATTAACATTCTATTTCTTAAAATACATTTGGAATCTTCTAGAAACTGCATCAGATCAAAGTGATATTGAAGTCCGTATTCATGCTTTGGCTGAAGAATTAAGGAGGCGCAAATATGAAGCTGAAAAGTTAAAAAGAGAACAAAAGAGAAAATATAGAGAACATCTAAAAGGAACTGAATTATCTCTCCAAAAACAAGTTGAAGTAAAGATTTTTTTTATTGTTACTGGTTTTTACTCATAATTTTTCAGCTGGTATCTTCCATTTTTGTAATACTGTTTGTCAATTTATTTTAATGCTACTATTTTTAATGTTACTACAGGCTTATAACCAGTACATTCAACAAGTTAAATCTGATTTGGAGCACATAGAAGCAATGTCTTCTCAGTCCCACTTAGCTGATATGTCTACTGTAAAGCCTCAAATAAAATGGCCTCGCTCGGAACATGGCATTGATTCTCGACGCATTAGAAAGCAGACACTTTTATCTTCTGATGCTCTGACTCCTGAAGTAAGATCATTTCTCATTTTCTTCTGTGTTAATTAAAACATTGTGAACATAATGATTGAAAACAAATTTTATTATTATTTTTTTAAATCTTAAGTTTACTGCATTCTTTTTAAATTATTGCAGAAGAAATCTTTTGATAATACAAGTGGTGGTCCTGATTCCATCGATGGATCTATGGAATTGCCTCATAAGGGTAAAGTTTTTGTTGTACATCCCCCCCTCTAAAACTCTTACTTTGATATTCATCTCTATTTATAAGACTATATTTAAATGATAATTTTTTTTTTATTTTACCTCATTGTAATTTAAAAACAATACCAATATTATTCACATTTATCATAATTAGATTAAATTTGAGTTTTGTGGAATACAATTTGTTTGTAATTTAAAACTTTTCACCTAAACTTATTTAATCAATGAAAAAATGTTCTATTTATATGAAACTTTTTTTTTTTTTTTTTGTATAAAACTGAGGATGTATTTTCATTCTCCAAATTTATTTTGGAGGTGAGGGGGAACAGTTGAGTAATCATGCTCATGAGCTCATGGCTGGAGTTGTCTCCATTGGGTGATGGGTTCAAGTCTTTATACCACTAAAGACCCATTATTGCGGAGCTGATGCATATTAAATCTGTCATTGTTCAAAGTCCTCAAGTTGGCATGGTATGGAACTTTGAAGATTAAGAATGCCAGCAAAAGTATCCTTGCGATTTGAATGTATTACAAAATTACGAGGTTCATCACCAAAAGCCCTTGTGTTGATTCTAATTGCAGTGTTAATAAACTATAAGTCAATCAATTAATCTTCTGGAGTAAAAATAATTGCAATCATGAAAATAATTTAAAATCATTTACTAATACATATTTTGTCAGATTTCTAAACTACAAGTAATTTTTTTTTTTTTCTCAAATATTTCATAAGTGATATTGTAAGTTTTCAGTGATTAATTTGAAGGGTTTTTCCCCCGATGAATACTTGGTTTTTAATTTATATTTCATGATTGTAGTTGATCATGGCTTATATTAGGTACTTAACATTAATTATTTTATATAGTAAAACATATTATAGCTGTATTCTAAACATTATAATAAATTCAAGTAATTATATTGAGATCTGAAATCATTTTCCCTACAATTCATAGATTCATTTTGTGTATTAATTGCTTGTAAGCTAATTTATACTGTAATTTTTTTAGGGAAACCTTTCATCAAAAAGTTGTTCCCAGATACAAAAGAAAAATTAAAACATGAAATTAATTTAAATAAGGATCCTACTGGAAAAACAACACTTGAAAACACTTCTGAGAGCATATCAATAAATTCTAAGAACCTTAATGAAAGCAAAACAATTTCCTTGGAAAGTAGTGAGCAAGAATTGCCTGTAATTTCTGAGAGCCTTGAAATTTCTATTAGAACCCTTTCTTCAAAGAAACTTTCTGTAGTAGGTAACAAAACACTGACAAAATCAATGGAATCCAAGGAAGAATCTGAAATTGAAGAAGAATCATATGAATCTGCCACTTCTTCATTAATCACTGTTGATTCCAAATCAGAACAAAATAAAATTTCATCTAATGAAACTGATTTGAAAACTACATATCAATCTGATTCATTTTTGTCAGCATCCAAAAGCAATCAAGATAATAGTGATGATAATATAAAAAGCTCATCTGCTCTAGATATGGTTCTTTCTTTAGAAGATACATACAGCTATAAAAATTCTGCTGAGGACACAGAAGAAAATCTGCAAGATTCTGACAAAAGTCATATTAGCGGGCCTGTTGAAACCCATGACAGTATTCTTTCTGAAATTGAATATATCTCTGAAGCATCTTTAAAGGCAAATACTAGCTCTGCAAAAGATGATTTTGAAAGTGGAAGTTTCGAAAATGAAAACTCTGATGGATTTTCTAGTCTATCTCCAAGAAAAACATTGGAAAAAACTGTAAGAGGTGAAAGTGAATCACAAATTATTTCAGAAGATAATATTACATCTGTTGAAAGCAAATTGTCTATCCAAAATGATGAACAAAAAGAATCATCATTGGAAAAGAAGAATTTATCTAATGAATCCATCTATATTGCTCCCAATAGTGATGGAAAATTATTGAAAGAAAATTTAAAATCGGAAACATTTATTGTAAATGTTGTAAATTACCTTTACTCCTCTGTGTTTGAAGATGCTATTAGGACTATGTTCAATTTATCAAAAAAATATTCCAATGCTTTAAAACCCATAAGCCAGAAAAATGAAATTGAATCTTTTGTACCAACCCAAAAAATTAAGAAATTGAGTGAAGAAAGTGTAAATATATTAATTAATGAGCTTTTGAGCAATTATATAAATGATGCCATTGCTTCCATTATTAACATTTCAAATACCCATAAAAATTACTTAAATCACCATATGTCAGCAAATAAATCTTCAATTGAAAATAATATAGTTTATGAATCAATTGCTATTAATAATGATTCTTCATTTAGTAATATTCAAACTGAAATTGAGAATGAACCTGTAAATCCTCATTCTGTATCCATTGCACAAGATAAAAATGAGTACAGTATATTTAAGAAGCAACCAGATTGGTTTGAAGATGGCTTTGTTGCTGCACAATGGGATACCCAACAGTTAGAACAGCAGCTGCTTCTTCAACAGTATCCTTTTTATTACCGCAAAATTCCTAATAAACCACCTCCACCTTATACACCACCTACAGTAGTTGGGAGCACTCAATTCAACTATCCACTTCCTATTAAAAAGGAAAAGCCTGTTGAGAAAACCGATTCAATAAAATATGTGACAAAACATATCAATTTAATTATTGATAATATTGCAGATACTTTAATAAACGAGAAAAAAAATGGACTGGCAATTAATGAGATAACAGATACAAATTTTAGTTCTCTTGTGGAACAGTTGAATCTTACAACACCTTCACAAATAACTTTTTTGGATTTGATATTTGATCTGACTAAAGAAATTGCTTTAGATACATTCAGGTAATTTTGTTTTCATTTAACTTATATTCTGTAGAAAAAAATTAGACATTTAATAATTAGTTAAGCTAATTTTTTTAATCAATTCACAAGCACTAATACTCAAATGTGTATTTTTAATAAAATGCTTGGTTCATTAATCTGCACATTAAAGGATATTTTTGACTGATTTTAATTAAAATGTAATATATATTTATTGACAATCCTTAATTTACACCAGTTATGTGATTCCTTATATATATATATAATTTTCTGTAATAAATTAAGCAAGATTTTTAAAGAGTCATACAAACAAAACAGGTGGCAATAGGGTCAACTAATTTCTAACATTTTATAACAAATATATATATTTTTAAATATCATTTGTGAATCATGCAATATTTCATTGATAATTTGTCGTAATAATTTTTTTTTACTCTCGTATTAAAACCAATAAAATTATGCAGGATCAAAAAATATGAGTTAAATGTAGATTAAACATACATTTATTTCTGGTTGCTTTCCTTCAATATACTATACCTTTTGTTTGCGAGTTATCAGTTAAATAACTTCTTTGAATTTTCATAAGTATTACTATTCAAATTGGATACTTAATATTTGAATCCTAAAACTTCAAATACAATGTAACACTTTTTAAACAATTACTTGATTATATCTCCCCCATCTTAACTTTTTCTAATTAAAACTGAGTACATTTTAAATAAATTGACATTTTACATAATTCATTTAAAGTATTTAAACCATATTCTATTTATGATTAATTTTATATTCTTGGATATGTTGTTTTTTAATTAATAAAATTAATCACATACAATTTTCAATTTCACATAAAATTGAAAATTGTATGTGAAATTTTCTATTATATAAAATGACATTGATATATTTGCAATTGAAATGAAATTTTATTTTCCAGTGAAATTAATGAAACTCCAGCACCATGGCTAAAACCACAAAAATTAACCCCAAAACCCAAATTTCCTACAGATAAAAATAAATTAATTACTGCTATTAAGAAAAAAGTTGAGGACGCTTTGAAACTTTTACCAACCGAATCATATGCAGAACAAAAAAGGAAAAGACCTTCCTGGTCAACTATGAAATTAGGAAGAAAGAAACGAGACTTTGTGGATACAATTCTTATCAGTGAAATCAAAGAAGAAGAACCAGAATGGATAAATTATGATCAAGATGAAGTATGTGTTAAATTCCAGATAGCCGATTCTATTTTTGATCTTCTTGTTGATGATACAATCAATCTTGTGAAGGACCTTGACAAGAAATTATACTGGTAAGTTTTTTTTTTAAATTGGTTTTAATTATGTATATAAAAATATTAAAGCATTGTCTTTTTATTTTAAAGCAAAGAAGTAGAATTCTTAAAGGTTGTTTGGCACAATTAATTAAAAAATTCTTCTGTTGTAGGTGATCCCTATTCAACTGGAATTATATTTTAGAAGTAAGAATTAATTGCTGATATTGTTCACATGAATGGTACTTAAATTGGTGTGCTCAATCATCTCTGTGAAGAAAAACATTGAAGTTTTATTTTTGTACATAGATTTTTTAAATATTTCATCTTAATGCATTATTTCTAAAGATTTTTCTGATGGAAAGACACAGTTGAAATGATTTTATGAATCAAAAACTTTTTCTGTACAATAAGTGCTATACTGCACTTCTTTCTCATGACACCAAAATATTTGTATTCTTTTTTAGTCCTTTCACTGAAATCAATCTGTGTATTTTGTGTAAATATTTCATAATGAATCAACTTTCTAAGCATAGTTGCTACTCTTATTTAGTTTTTAACTCGAGTATATAATATGGGACCAATGAAACTTTGTATTGTGCATGTTCATTAAAGAACTTATTCTGATTTGTTGTACTTTTTGTGTTGGAACTTGAAAGAGGATGCTCATGTCCATACAAAATTAAGCTATCACTGTCATAAATTCATTTTAGCATGCAATTATTATTGTAGTTCTGTTAAATTTATTTTCTCTAAATGAGAGCTCTAAAAAAAATGTAATATTACTTCAAGTCATTATTACCCATTGTTCAGATGTTATACAGATGACTCTCTTAATTCAAGTGCTGCACAGTTGCTGTTAATTATTGTAATTATATTCTTTGAATCTGTACATTTTAGTAAATTAGTTTTTTAAGGCTTTACAGACAAATAGTAATATTTCATAGTATTTGATAAAATATTAAGCACAAGAATGGTACAAACATAACCAAACACTATATCTAATACGGCTGTAAAGTTAGGATATTTCTACATTTAATTTTATAATGAAAAAAATTCAGCTACTTGAAATTCTACAAAACATTTCTATAGTGAAAAAATTCTGCTTTAAACATTCATATTATACACATATTAACATACAAAAAGAATGATATATTTGTGATAATATTGTAAAATATATTTATAATCACTTACTAATTATGTATCACAGTTTCATATATGTATTTTTTTGTAATAGTAGTAAAATGTTTCTAGTGTAACATTCTTTTCAAAGTGGAAAAAAAAAGAGAATTCCTTATTAAACATTTTATTTTCATAATCCTTTTCAAGATTGAGTCCCATATGTACAATTTTTTAAAAGTAAAATAAAAAAACAGGCATATTTCAAAAGAAAGACTAGTAAAATAACACTAAAATAAATACACAGCCAAACAATAAAATCTTAAATTTTCATTTTGTATTATTTATATGGCTTGAATTCTTGGTCCCAAAAAAAAACAGCTATTTTAGTAGAATATATTTAAAAAAAACATAATTTGATTAAAACAGCTAAACATGAAGATTATGAGAAATAGGTATTACTCAGATAAATGCCAAATAGCGGGTATTTAAATTAACCCACAAAACCAACTGAAGTACAAATAAATAAGCACAAATAATTCACTGCAATAATTAACACAGAAACATGCATAACTTGATGAACATATTAGCCATCATAAGCATAACACATAATATTCACTGTGGGGGAAGGGGAGTTTAATGTATAACTAAATACAATCAAGACTAGATAGAATCTCTTCTTTGAAATTTTAAGAATTTTATAAAACTAAATCTGTCTCTTCTTTTTTCAAGTCTCTGATTTTTAATAGGTGGCACTTGAGAGCTATACACTGTACCATTAGTAAGATTCTGAAAGGGCGTCTTGTTCAATTTTTGGTCTTTTTCAGATGCTTTAACTTCTGAACATGTATTATAATTACAGTTTTCACAAGCATAAATTTTTCTATGTAATTTTGTTTTTGATCCAATGTTTCCTTCAGAATAAGAGACACGTTTTTCTGAGTATCGACTAGTAGGGCTTGAATTTCTTTGTTGAACAGAGGGATTTGAAGCACTGCGTTGAACTTTACTACGTTTTCGACCTTTCTTTTTTGTCTGTGAAAAGTAAATTAAAATTTTTACCCATTATTAGAGATATTGCTCATGCTTAAAGTGCTATATCTAATACATAAAATAACTTAGAAAGTAAAAAAAAAAAATCATTTTGCATATCTTATAGAATGATATATATCTATAAAATGTGCCATTAATTTAGTCACACAATTTAAACTGAACTTGTAATAAATGAATATTTTACCTTTAATATGGGCTCTAGGAATACTGGTAAAGGTTCGACTATCAATAATTCGTCTCCTGAAATTATTTTACATTTATATATATATAAATAATTAAACATAAAAGTATTTAATAAACATAATACCTCTATACTATCTCTTTGAATATGTAATATAAAGCAGATTTTATCAAATTCAAATTATTTATATGAATACAACTTCACAGAACACTTAGATGGAAATTCTTATCAACATGAATATACTTCAATTTACAAAGTGTTACTGAAAGAATATCCCAACACTGAAGAGCTACCTATTCAAAAAGACTTAACTTTAATTTTGTAACAAATTAATTTTAAAGTAACACTTAAAAGTTTATTAATATTCAAAGTGACCAAAACACAACCCTTAAAGTTATTCCAAAGAAAAAAAATTGCAGACTGGTAAATCAGCTGCTTGGATGTGACCAATTAAGAGCTAGATAATTATCTACGCTACAACTAATCCACTGTATTGTACCACTTGATATCGTTCACGTTTATGGTGGTAGTCATACTGATTATTTACAAACTTTAAGTGTTAATTTTAATTTGTCCAAAAAGGATGCAACTTCTTCAGTTATGTAATTATAGCTCTTTTAAAATTAGAGTCTTCTTTTGTAAACAACCTCCATGTATTATAAAAGAATTTATATTATAAAATTTATTATATTTTTTTAATGAAGCAAGATCTTGCAAAATTTTAAGTTGAAATATGAAACTAAAATGTGTAAAAACAATAAAAGGGTTCTAAACAGAAAAATTAAAAGTAATCAAATTTATATTTATTTTGAATGTTCTGCTAAAATTATTAAAATTTTACACAATCTCTGTCTCCTTTTCAAATTAGAATGTACATATAAAAACTAACAAGATTTGTTTAATTTTATAAAACATAACTGTTTTAATTATAGCCATGTTAATGTTTAGTTAAACAAAAAAAAAACAAAAAAAAAAAAAATTCATATAAACGAATTTTTTTCCTTTTTTAAAGTTCTAGCTAATTTATCCAGAGAAAACTGAAATTTATTCTTTTAAAATATTTTATCACAGAAACTTTTATTAAATTTGTCTAATTTATATTTATACAAATCAAAATGTGGCTTTATAACATCTTTAATTGTTTATAAATATGCTATTGTTAACAGAAAAATTTATTTAAAAAAAAAAATCTTAACTTTACCAAAATTACCAAAGGTATAAAAAATAGATTGTTTTAATAAATATGTTTGTTAATTTTCATTTTTATAAGTAAGTGTTCGATACATTCATAAACAACAAGATATATGCATATCTATTTTTGTATTAGTTTCAGATTTAAATACAAAATACATATGATTTTGAAATTAGTATTGAAATTGTCCTCACAATAATGTAATAAAACTCAAAATACAGCATAGGTATAAAAAAAAGGGGGGGGGGGGCTTTTTTTTTTTTTTTTTTTTTTTTTTAAAGAAATCATTCTAGAAGTAGTCTGATATTTTAAAATAACAATCTTATTACTGATACAATAAAAGCAGTTTTTGTTGCATTAAAAAACAATCATCCTGAATCTTAACTTCCAAATATTCAAAATGGATACAACTATGCAGCTTAGCAAATTTCAGAAACTTAAGAAATAAAAGTCTGTAATAAAAGATGCTCTTCATTCAAAACTGATGTTTAAATGTTATTTTAATTTTTCACTTTTGAATAAAAAATAATTGCTTTTCAAAAATTGATACTAACATTCTTGAAATTAGAAGCAGTTTTTTTTTTTTTTAAGTGTTCAGTCAAAAATAATAAATAGCAAAAACCTTACCCATAGAGATTTGGCTCCATATTTTGAGGAACTTTGAAAATGACAGCATGAAATGTTAAGAATTGATGCAATTTAGCCTTTTTGTTTAAAAAAAGTAAAATCGTGTCAAAATTAAGCCCTTTCTCTATTTCAACATCCCTTTAACCCAATAAAGATCATAACACTGTCAAAAAATGATTAAGCTAAACGAATTTTATAAAATTAACCTACCACTTTGATTCCTTAAAAATTCAATTATTTTCATCAATACTACTATTGTTATTAATCTTGACTTCTGTTTAAAGAATTTTTATCTTGTGTGCTGCCTATAATAATAATTTATTCAGTAAATAATGTGAGAAAGATTATAAACATATACATTTGCAAAAAACATAATAAATTTTAAACATATGTCAAAAAATAAATTTTGAAAAAAGTTACTTTATACCTAATAAATCACAGTTGCAAATGTTTTTCCCTTCATTTTAAAAAAATGGTAGATTTACACACACACACACACAGCAATCTTGAAGCAAAAATATTTAAGTTTTCAAAAATAAACTTTTCTGATAAAAAATAAAGGAAACTTAGAAATATAAAATTATATAATAATTATTCTATTCAACACAAAGAATTGGAAACTAATTTTAAAATTTTTGTAATATAATTTCTTACCAAGATAAAAGAAAAGACAGATTTAATATTCAAAAGAAAAGGAAAAAAAAAAAAAAAAAAAAGAAATAGCTAAAAAAGTTTTAATATTTCTTTTCTAAATTATATATTTAGAATCAAACATAGAACCCTTCACACACACAAAATCGAATTTTTCCATAATATTAAATTTCTTTCACAAAACATAATTAATCTCTTACACAGTCATTATATTTTCCATTTATCTTATCAAAGCCCAGCAAGTTACAAACAATTGTTTCATACAGGAAATCGTACTGTTTGTATATACCTGCATTCAATGCCTCCTCACTTGCAGATCTCTTCTTTACTTTCCTTGCCACTGGAGGTGATATAGAATCAACAGAACTCCTTCTTTTGGAAAGACGAGGAGAAGCTACTTGAGTCTCTCTTCTGACATAAGGTTCCTGACCAGCAGATGAAGAGATACGACGCACACACAGAGACATGATTGTAATCATAATGATAGCCTCAATCACCATGAGGCATACATGAGTTTCAATCATCTACAAGAAAATGTTCATAATGATTAAAATAAGTAGCACAATAGGTTAAATGTTATAAAAAATTTTGTTACACTATTAAAAATTTTGTAAGTAATGAATTTTGGTCACATGGTAATTTGCTTCCCTCATTTCAGTACCATACATTGCACCAAGATTTCGATGAAACACAGTTCAACAATTATTGTATGCAAGAGAAACTTGCATACAATATAGCATCCTGGGACACAAAGAAATTAAGAGAAATCCTCATACAACATAGAATGAAATAAGAGCTTATAAGTGCACAAAATAATCTCATTGGAATTTTCCCATTTGAGCATAAATGTTGTATTAGATTTATCAGCAGAATTTTAAATTTTATTCAAATCTGAAATGCAGTTTAATTATGGAATTTTAAGTGAATTTCATAAATGTCTTTTAGATAATAGTATTTAACTTTTTTAAAAAAAATATTAACTATAATTTTGTATTCATGAATAAATTTATATCCCAGAATTAAATCTAGCAGGAAAAAGAACTTGAGATATATCTTGCTAAAACAAAAATGACAGATTGTGGATAAGCTCAAGGGGAAAAAAAAAGGATGTTGCAATACAAATTAGATTTAAATGAAGCAACAATCTGGACTTTACAAAAAAAATTGGATCAAAAATATCAAAATCAGCATATCAAAATTTGAAAAATCCTTAAGATATTTTTTTATTTACAGGATTTGAAACTGACCGAAATCAAACATAATCATTTTGATTGCAAGTATATACAAACAACTAATTTTCACAACCAACTGATGTCTTGCAATATTTTATAAAAAACTCATTTTCGTTCCACAATACAATACGAATGGCAGAGGTGCTGCAGTCAGGAAATGGATCCTATATAAATCAGCACATAGTTGAAGATTCATAAATGTAATGATCACATTCCAATTCTAGGAGGACTTTAGTATGTGAAGAATACCAGGTAGATATGAGAGAAGACATTTTGCACAGTTAAGTGAGTTTGAGAGTGGCCTGATCATCAGCACGCGAAAACTGCAGACTGGTCAAAATGCAGTGTTGCCCACCAGGTCAATCGTTTGAAGTGTGCTATCAGAACATGTTGGTGGCAGTGGACATGAAATGGTACCCACATGCAGAGAACCAGATCTGAAGCAACAAAACTATCTTCACTCTTTCATTACCATCTGTAACCATAACTGTTGATGGAAAATAAGGAATTTAAGAGTACATAGCAAGATGAATTAATAACCAATAGTTATGTACATACATGGTTACTTTTCAACATAATCACCCTAATGATTCAGGCATTTGTCATCAGTGGGTGAGCTTTCCGATCTCTTTGAAGAACATTGCTGTCAGTAATACAAGATGGACCTGCACTTTGTTTTGAAGCTCCTTGTTAGTCTGGAAGCTATTGCCTAAAAGTCAGTTCAATTCAAGGAAGAGATGAAAACCACTCAGTGCTAAGTCAGTCTGTCTATACAATGGATGATCGAACACGTCTAATTTAAACTGCTCCAGATGTTGGATTACAGCTGCAATGTGAGGATGGAATAAGATTCACTTGTGACTTTGGGCTATTTGCGGTTTTCTCTTCACTACCCATGGGGACTTTGAATTAAGATTGATTGCTTTTGCTAAACAACCTTAGCCCACCCAAAAATGAAACGTGAATATGTAAATCATAAGCAGTTAGAAATGAAGAGAAGCAAGAGAGTTAGGAAATATATAAACTCAGCTTGAGAGTCATGATAGAGGGGTTGAGTGGTTCTAGTGGTTGGCAATTGTTCCAGAGTCACAGTCGAAGTCGGGTATTGTTACAAGTTATCGGCTGGTTAATGTATTCTAGAAGTCAAGATAGCCTCAGTGTGATCTTAGTGGTAAGAGACAGATTATTACTGGTAGATCGAGTTAATATAGTTAAGGCCTTGTCTGGGAGAACATTTATAATTGTCGTTATATTAGCAATCAACCAATAAATACTGTGTGTATTGGTCTAACGTCTCCTTGATTGACTTTTAGTGTTAATACATTGAGTTTAGCTATGCCTCAAGAGGCAAACAGGCATAGTTTGGCTTCACTTGCTTCCAGAGAAAACATTCTGAAGTACTTTTATTCATGTTTAAAAGAAATAAAATTGTTCCTATGCGAAATATGAACAACACATCAGAACTTGGAAGACATTACCTTACACCCTAATGCTTTCTATGTATTGTTGCAAGGATAATGAAATACTCCATATGCATCATCCTAAGAAGTAGAGCACTTCGAAAATAAATTAGAAGTTCTAACAGAAGATGTATAGTAAGACAAATTACTTCAAGTATTTAAAACATTACTGCTTCAAAAACAATGCTTATTTTGATACAGATTATTTCAGCACAATATTAAGAAAAATTAAGAACAGTTTTGCTGAAAGTTTTCAAGAAGCCAAAAAATAAATCTACAATATCTTCCACAATGTACATCATCTCAAAATAAAAATCAATAAACTCAACTTGGCACTATTTAACACAATTGCTGTTTTACTTCTAATGCAGTTAATGGATTAAAAAAGCAAGGAACTATAGAGCAACAAATTCAAAAGTTGGTCCATCTGCTTGGAAGTGCTCGAAAGAGAAACACATTTTAATTTTTCAACACAAAGGGACAGCTTTGAAATAACTGCCTAAAATAGAAACAGTATTTGATACATGGAATAGTTTGTCCAAAAAACGACAAATTAAAAAAAAAAAAATCTAGCCTTCGCTGTTCTTCCTGTTTGTCTCTACATATTCCAGCAAATTAACATTCTCTTCCATGAATTAAATAAAAAGTAAGTTGAGAAACTTAAAGGATAATTTACAATCATGCCTTAAAAAAACATTTCCAGAAACAACAAAGTCTTCAAAAGTGATGCAAAGTCACTGTTTTAAGTTTTGAATAAAAAAATCACTTATAACTTTTTTTTTGCCATAAAAATCCATACATACATAAATATACAAACAGGGGAGTAGCCATGGTTTTGAACAAGGGATCTAAATTAGTGATACTTAAAAATGGGTTGTTTAAGGCATGAATAAACACAGTCAGTTTTATATGAAAATGAGATAGGTTACAAATTCAGTTAATAAAGTTCCTAATGTTAATATCAAACACAACTAATGCCAACTTTTTGTGCAATTAAGATAAATTATGTATATGGCTAATAAAATTTATAACGTTCATATGCAAGAACAAACAGTATCATTTTTAATTATTAGTGAAAAAGCACTCTAGGTATTATTTCACAAAGCTTGAAAGTCTTAACATTCTTAGAAATTCCTATCATTATATTTTGATATTGGGTACTTTCTTGCATTAATTAAAAATATCTTTGATACACCTCAAATTTAAAGGAGTGGAAAATGTATTAAGTTTTATATGCTAAAGACTAGATAAAAATTATTAGGAATCAATTTTAGGAATTTAAAACCAAAAGTACCTGAAAATCTTTAAATGTGATTTAAATACAGATAAACATCTGAAAATTGTTTTCAATAATGGGTAGTATATGCAAAACTGAATTTTAAGGAATAGAAATACATTTGGAATTTTAACTATAAACTTTCAGAAACAAAAATTAACTAGATGAATTTTGAAGTTAAAGGTAAAAAAAATTTTAATACCTTAACTATATATGAATATTTTATGTTCCTCTTATTTATGTTCTCTTTACCATTAATTTTTCAAGAGTATTAAGGACTCAATGTGTGAGAATAGTTTTAGTTTCATCTCAGTGATTAAGAATATTTCACTGAAATTTTTTTAATTACCACCAAGAAAACAAAATGTAATGTCAAAACATGCTGTGTAATATTAAGTTTTAATAATGAATATTCAATAAATGTTTTGAATCCTTTAAATTAATATGCTTAGCTAATAATTTATTAATATTTTACACACACACAAACTTACTTGTCGATATATAGAAGATCTTTCATTCAGAAGAGCTTCAACTGTTTCAGTGAGATTTGAAACTTGCAATTGCAAGGCAAAGAGAGCATCTTGTTGTTTTAAATCCTATTAGAAATTATTGCAAATACAAATTTAGTTCAGTCAAAACCTTACTGAAAAAATGATATTAAAATAAACATAAAATGCACACAGTTGCTAAATAATAATTACCTTTTCAGCTGCTTTTTTTGCTGTATCATTTAAAGTGCCAATAGTACGGTTAAAAGCACGCTGCATATCTTCCATCTGACGTCGATATCGCTGACTTAGTTCTTGTAAATACTGACTACTGAGTGACATGTTAAGTTCAAGAGATTTTATACGATTGCTCATACGCATAAAAACAGATTCTTTCTGGCCAGTTGTTGAGACACTTGATACAGTAACTGGCTCTAGTTTCCCCTGCATTTCACTTCGCATGTCTGATAATTTATCTTCATTAAACTTAACACTAGCAGGCAAATCAGTAGAAGACACCATCTCTGATAAAGTAATATCATCAACAATCACAGACGATGGATCTAGCATAAATTCTGTAATTTGTTCTTCATCAGCTTCAGTAAAAACTTCACTAGTAACTGATGAATCTGTTATACTTATATCAATAGGTATAGTTTCAGTAACAATTTTATCCATCAACAAATCACTATCTTCTTGCACAGAAATAGTAGATTTTCGAGGTAAATCATTAATTACTTCAGCAGAAGGAAGAGCTGTTTTGCTAGATTCGGCAAGGGTAAACACTTTCTTACTATCATTGAGAGCAACTGTATGGACTATTTGTTGAGTATGAGTTGGTTGTATAGATGACTGCAACTGCATTTTATCGGATATTGATGAAGCATTGTCGCCACTGGGTACTATATTAGTAGCATTGATCACAGAAGTTTTATCTGAAGAACTCACTGCAACAGAATGATTAGCATTCATAAGCAATTTTTTCACAGGAGAATCACTTTCAAATGGAACAATAAGAATTTGAGGAGGAGGACTTTTTGTTGGCATAATTGAGGGATCATCTTGAGATGATGCCTTATTGCTGTGTGCTGATGATTCATGCGTAAAAACAAGAGGATGCTCTTTAAACCAGTCACAGAGGCTTTGAAAAATTACAGGCCCAAAAGCGGCTTGGAAGAATCGGCAATGCGGCTGAGCTGAGGAATAATAACGTATGCGTTTTGAAACACATTGATCACAGCGGTGCAAAAGACGAAAAAGGGATTTATGCATGGAGCTTGGAGAGACAGAAAAATTATGCAATGATGGCAAGCTTTCTTTTTGGCTTATCAATGGAATGTCTTCACATTTTTCAGAAGAATTATCAATCACACTGTAAAAAAATAAAAAGAAATATTTATTACATCATTTCTCATATTACTGTTTTGATTTAATTTGCACAATATTAGGATGCTTAAAGTGCAATTTAAGTTTATAACTTGATTTTGCACATTTGAAAGTATACTATAAATTTTTTCATAATTTTTGTGATTTTAAATTATTAAGATTTTTTTTTTAAAAAAAATTATAAAAGCTTCCTTATACTGAAAAATAGATTAATTTTATTCAATATTAGATAAATTAATAATATAAAAAAAACTTGTAAGTAAAAAAAATTATTTAAAGCAGACACATAATATATTTAAAAAAAATGAATTACAGCACTAAGTTTAACTTAAATTGTGTGCGTGTATATATATAATGTGTACACACATACAGTAATACCTGCTGTAAGGGACACTGAAAAAAATTTCAAAAATAAGAAATATAGAACTTAGTTTTTTTGTTTTGTTTAATTTTTATTAATGGTCGCACTAGAAGCAACCTGTGGGCTATTGGAGACGGATCTCATAATTTTGAACCTTGGTCAAGTGACGAGAACAACACCTGAGCTGGAGGTCCCCTGTCCTAACTTCCCCACCACACTAATGGAAGGATTTTGGGCCCCTAGAGATTCAATGTACATCAACCCTGGCTACATGTCGGGTCTTTAGCGGCCAGGGCTCAAACTTGCGACTAAAAGAAAACCGCCGGCCACGAATCCATAATCATGACCATAGTGGTAGAGAAATAAATAAAAATAGAAACACTCTATGTTGGTAATCTTTTGAGGTTTCAAAAGCAAGTTTGTGCTCAATAAAAAAAAATAGTTGTGAGACAAGAGAACAATAAAATGAAAAGTTAAACCTCTTTTTAAAACTGCTTTTCAGTTGGGAAGAAGAGAAATAATACATAGAGAAAAAGCAAATTAAGTGCAATGAAATTGATATTTTCCATTCATAGAATTCAAAATCCAGTTATGTATGTTATAGTTTTTAGTGGGAGAAAAAAAAACAATGTTATCAAGTTGTAAGACAATCCAAGACAGAGAGCAATGAGAAGCAGGCTTTTTAAGAAAGGTTTTGAAATTCCAGTTTCAATTTTTGTCATTTCCAGTGCCCTATGTGAAAATATAACTGATGAAAATGAATTCGTTGAAGTTGTCAAATCAGTAGATGTGCTAAAATGCAAGAACATTTAAAAATTAATTAGGACCAAAAACACTGATGCCTAATGTGGTGAAGACATCAATGACGACAAAATATTTTATTTCTACTTCAGTTGAAAATATGAACTTATAGGTGAATATCAATGACTATGGGGGGAAAAAAAGCTTGCAATGCACAGACTTTCAAACCTCAGTAACAGATTATTTTCAGTAAATTTTTGTAAATACAAAACTCTATTACTCGTTTTACATATATTTAAAATAAACTTTTTAAATTATTATTTTTCATTTCTCACAAACTTCACTTCAAACAAATACCTGTAATTATGATTTATTTAAAATTTTATACAATATGAATTTTTTCTAACTAAATTACATTTTCTTTGTATGAACCTTCTCAAGAAAAGGAGCATCTCTCTTTAAGGAATAAAGTGTCTGGCCTGATGAGTGTCCCTTATAGGGAGGTGGAGGTACTACTGTGTGTTTGTGTGTGTGTGTGTGTGTGTATGTATGTATGTATGTATATATATATATATATATATATATATATATATATATATATATATAAACAAAAGTTTGATTTTTAATTTTTGAACTCAACTTGTACAATAAAAAAATGTATATACAGATATTCTTTTTTCAAACAAATATGTCACCAAATTTTTTCTGTAAATACATAAAAATACTTTTTAAGCATTATCATACATACTTGCAAAGCTTAGTTTTAGAAGCATTCTGTTGATCTGGAATGGTTTCATTACTCTGTCCATCTACATATAAATAATTAATATTGAGATGAAATTCTAATATTTTTTATCTAAAAGTTAATTTAAAAGTTCATTAAAGAGAAAACACTTACCTTCTAAAGCTTGATGTTGTCCAAGTGCTTGTGCAGCTTTTTTCATAATATTCATCACAGCATCAGTAGCACTACCAAATATATTTGTTGATTTTTTATCTTCCAAAGAAATATCTGAAAAAAAAAAAGGTAAATAATTTTAACTTTGCTCAAATATTTTATTGAATATAATTTAAAATCATGACAAAAGTAAAGACAGCAAAAATGCATATAAAATTTCGATTAAACAGTAGCAGAACCACAAAAAAGCATCAATGCCTCATCATTTGCCCATTTCACATGACAGTAATAAAATTTTATTCACTTGTATATTACTAAGAAATAATTAATATTATGGCTCTCCATTGTAATCAACTATGCAAAAATTATTTATACATTTAAGGAATACATATACCATAGTTCTTAGTTTCATTGAAAAACAGAGGATGCAAAAAAAAAAAAAAAAAATTATTTCAGAGCTACAGAAATGAATTTCCCATCTCAGTGCGAGGAGCACAGATAAGTTCAATTCGTTTTGAGAAGGCCAGATGTAACATAGTATGGTTACAATATTAAAAAAAATTATGGAGATCATGTGGTTAAATATTATGAGCTAAATTATTATATTTTTCAACTGGTATATATTTTTAAAGAAACAGTGATTTAACTTTGAAGCTTGAAAAACTTCTTGTTCTGTAGATTAATCATAAAAAAAAAAAGCGCATTTCACCACTTGCACATAAATTTTGCATCTAATACATCACAAAAATTCATTCAATGAGTAATCTATGAGAATATCAAAGATTGTGACATATATTTATTTCGGTTTTTGTATTTCCATTACTTGTGAAACAGGCAATTTTACATAATAAAAGTTAAAAAATATTACTATCACTAATACATCCATGGTTATAAAAATATAACAATGAGAAAAATTCCACTTAGTTTGCAGAAACTTACTCATCATTTACTTCTTTAAAATAATTAGAAATGTTCACTCACTTTAACTGGATTACATTCAATTCATCAAAATGAAATGAATATAATCCAGTTCCTAATTTACTACTTGCTCTCTACATTAAATGTTGCACAAAAGATGTTTTTGCATACACACCTAATCTGTCAAGATCATCTTCAGAAGTATCTGGATGACTAGCTAAAGTTTCCATTTCTTCATATTCATCAACCATGGATGTCCCAAATATTCGTACCACACTGAGTGGACAGTAATGTTCTTTCCCATAGTAACTTAATAATTCAATCTGTAAATTTATAAAATAGCTTTACACAATTTTTAACATATGTATAATCATATTAAAAAGAAGTTATTTTTCAGACAAAAAATTAGTAAAACTAATTACTTAACAGTTATTGAAATAATTTGGTATTTTATTTAATTAGTAGTACATTAATCCTTTTGTGATGAATGTACCACATATGCATCACTCATAACCATCATTTAAAACCGAGCATACCAAACACGCATCACTGGAAAATGAGCTCAAGGGCCAAATGATGATTATTCGCATTCTAAGATGGAACATTTTCTAAATATCTGGATGGTGCCAAGCGTTCATTACTTTTGAATAAATAGTAGTTTTAAGATCTCGACCTTAAGATTGATCACAGTCTGTCTCAATTCAGTATTTTGCTCACCATCTGTTTTAAGAAAAGAAGGAAAGCATTTTGTAAACAAACTGAACTCCGTTTTTTCAACTTCCATGCAAGGTACATTCATGTTTCTGTTCTTCACCAAATGTTTTTTTACTGGTTTTTGCTATGTATTTTTTATTTCCTTCTTTTCAGTCAGTACCATTTGACTCTGCATTGCTTTTGGATGTATTTCATTTACTTCCCTTTTTAATTCAGAAAGCCTCAACTCCTGTTTATAATTGCAAGAAAGTGTTTAATAGAAGAATATACTCACATGGTTGCCGAGCCAATTAATGATGAGAGTGTGATTAATTTTTTAAGAGGTTTGAAAGTAATATTTGAAGTGATTCTGATGTAGACATTTTGTCAAATCGGACAAAACAGGACTTTACATTTCTCCGCACTTCGAGAATTACTACACATTAAGTTTTGTTACTTCTTGTAAATAGTCTTTATTGTATATTTTTTAATAATTTCAATGTTTATTGATGTTCTTGTCAGTAAAACTTCTAAATAATTTCAATAGCACTTCTGAAAATTATTTCTCAAAGTAAGTACTTCTTTATATACATTTTTCTGTAAATTAAAGGGAAAAGATTATTAAAAAACTAATTTTAAAATATATAACAGCTTAATTAATATCCTAAAATTTTGCCAAAAATTATAACATTAGGACAAAAACTTTTTGTGTGATTTTTTTTACTAAAGTTAGGCTTAGCGACGTAAAACCCCTGGACCATGCGGCAGTCCCTTTCTAATTCTTCTCCGTCCCCAGGGAATGTCCAATGTCAAGACATGTCGTCCCAAAAGGGTTAAAGAAATACATAACTAATTACTGGTAAACAATTTGTACTTTTGACTTTAGCTCAGGTAATCAGTATGATACCTACAAAGACTCACTTTTTAAACATTATTTTACAAAAAAAATTTTAAGATTCAATAGGATATAACATGCAATAACTTACAATAATACAAACAATAGTTTTCAAGAAATTATGGCTAGAATCAAGAATTGTCTATTATGAAACTCACATTATTGCTTCTATGTTACTATTACCCTCGACATGACAAATGAAAAAAACAAAAAATTCTAAACGAAGCCAAGAACTTTGTCATGTTTCCTAACAAGTGTCCCAAAGACTGTTCAATCATAAAAATACAAGTTATTTATAATAATGCAATTATAGAATATGCATAGTAAATATACATAACACATTTCAATTCATATTTTAAAACTCATAAACATGAAGTTGAAAAATTTTGAAGCTATATTTTTTAAAATTTACAGATGGGAAACTTTTACTTTAGGTATCCAAATTTATACATATTGAATATATACATGTACATTAAGATATGTATTGTTTTCTTACTTTAATAAATTTCCCAAAACCTTCCTGTTTCAATTCAAAACTCTGAAGAACTCTTTGTTCTGCAGCAGTAAAAGTTCCCAAAAGGACCCAATCTCGAGTAGGAAAATTGTCACTTGAATACACAGCAAATTCTTTTGGGCAAGAAGAGAATAACTCAAAGTTTGCTAGTTCAATCTGAAGTTCAAATAGTAAAAATTACATCATACAGTGCAAAAAAAAAAAAAAAAAAAAAATCATCTTTAGTTTAAAAAAAGAAAAAAGAAACTTCTTCCAATAAAGACATACAAAAATTGTGCAACTTAAAAATACATCATAATACCATTTACCAAAATTCTATTAAATATTTTAAATGGAATATATATTTAAATATCATATTTCATTAAAACTTTCTTTCTCTCTCTCATTAAAATAAAATTCTAAAAAAATATATAAATTTTGTAATTAAAATAATGAATTTACATACATACTCAAATATTTAAATTACATTTTAATATTTAAACAATCTGTTGATAAAATCATATGAAAAATATTCATGATTCTTGAACTTAAAAGATATAAAAACAATAAAGAATAATTATAAGTACTTATCAAAAATTACATAAATAACTTTAAAAAGGGTAAACATGCACAAGTTAACTAAGTACTAAATTTTAAGTAAAAAAAATCAATGCTTCATTTTAAAAAAGTAAATATTTTTAAATTTTTACATACTTGTGTTGCTTGAACTGTCTCACACAGTTCTATGACAAACCATATTTTTGCTTTGCATGGGTTTAGCATATATTCATCAACTAACTCATTTAATATGCGACTTGTTCCTTCAGCCTCAGCATTGGAGGCAACAATTTTGGCACCACATTCAAAGGAAGAATAATTGCGTCTACGCTTTTGACTAGAAATTTTCTTTCCTGGAGGTGTAGGAGATGGCATCTTTTGACCTACAATAAAATGTTTTCAGTCAGAAAAAAAATTCAAGTTACAAATGAAGTATTTTTTTTAACATAGAACAGAAAAACATGACTGTTAAGCATATTGTTATCTCATTAACATTCTTAGAGCTTACTGTTTGATACATTTTCCTTTGGCATAAATTTGCACCTGGCAAGTGCCAAGCAGCTCTCGCTTAACAAAATAATACAGTGCATCTTGTACTGCAACTAATATCATGAGTGTATCACCATTCTTGTCCTTTCACAAAATATTTTGATATTTATTTGCCATAGAAAACACTATCTAAGGCACACCTATAATTTTAAACTGCAATTTTTTAACTTTTAGATAGATTTTCTGTATAACATGCACCTTTTTATTCAGGAAGAAACCTGAAACCTGTGCAACTCTTATCTTTTGAATTCATTCATTCATTAGAAGTATATTTCCAGGCTTTTATTGAACAATGGTATACTAAATTGCAAGCAATAAAGGAGTAATGTGGGGCAGGAGGATGGGGGTAAATCCTTGAGGTAGTAAATAATTCTGCAAACAGAGAAGGTTATATTCAATGCAGATGGGCACAAGAATGATATTCTAGATTTTCAAAAAAAAAAAAAAAAAAAAACAGGACACAAATAGGTTTATAAACAAGCACTTCCATCCAAATGAATTAGAGTACGATGTTTCCTCTTTCTCTTATCATTTCAAGCCTTGATTTTGAAGTGAACATCGAAGGCTTTAGTAAATCACATTTGCTACATTCAAAATACAGTTAATTTAGTGTTCCTTTTAGTATTAAATATGTGTCTTGCTAAACGAAACAAAAACTGTGTTGATTTCAAATGCAAAAATCTAACTTCATGACAGTGTTTTCTTGCTTAATGGATGGTACAAAATTAAAACCCATGGTTATTTTTAAGAGCCAACACCGAAATGTAATTTCCTAAATGGGGCTTTCATGCATGTTTCTGAGGGAATGAATGGCCAAAAACAGGATAAAATTAATAATAAAAAATATTTGACACAAAAATATCCTGGTGCCTTACGAAATCCAAAAATTCTTAGTTTAGGACATGTTCAGATACCAATTAAAGGATATGAAACTGACAAAAGGAGTTTTTCTGGCAGATTAAAGCCATTAATTCAACTTTTAAATGAGTGTATTGATAAACCATTCAAAGGAAATTTATAGGGACAGTAATATACGTGGATGTTAGCTGTAAAAACAATCACAAAAAATCAAATGCATCATGTCAGCCTAGAAATAATGTGAGTATGGATAATAAAAGCATGGAATTATATTAAACCTGGCATAATTCAAAAATTGATGGTCAAGATGAAAGAGAATTCGATGATGTACCTGAATATACAATGCAAGACTAAAATGATGAACCTTTCATGTTTTCTGATAATGAAAATTTTTCAAGTTCATGGCATTTCATTTCATTTGAATAAACTGCATGTAGAATTTCTAAATTTTTATGTTCATCTTTTCATGATTTTTAAAACTCATTTTTATAACCTGCATATCATGAGCATCTATTAATTTTGTATTTAAAGTGCAAAATATATGATAAATATACACACAGTCCCATAATTAACTATCCTACAGCATCAATTATACTCTACTCATTTAGTTCTTTAATGCTTTTCATCACATTAGTTCAATTAAGTCATTTAATTTTGTTTTTAAAAAGTTAACAAGAAAAAATATTTAACTATAATTGAATGGAATTATGCCAAATTTCTCAAAATAACTTTTATGAAAAAAATCGAATATATATCAAATAGATATTAGAAATTGCTCTTAAGTTGAAAGAAAGTACTTTAAATAAGGTTAATATGATGGAAATAGTAATTTTTATCTCTGAATTAATTTATTTGAGATATTGCCCTTGAAATTAAATTCATGTAAAATTTTGTCATCTCATAAGCAGTTCTAATCTTTCTATATCAAGATATTTAATATAACAACAAACCTATCATAAATTATTTCTTTAAATGCATCAATGACTTTTTCAGATAAATTTCGAATAAAATGGCGAGATTAATAGTCTTGAGATTAAAAAAAATGAAATCATAATTTTAATTTCACATGTTAACTATTGCTTTAAAGAGAAAATGTTAAAAATTACCTCCTTTCTGTTGCTCAGCAAGCATCATTTTCTTCCATTCATCAAAAGAGGGCATGCCATCATAATGTGGTTGATGGTGCAAACTTTCTTCTGCTACATGCTTTTCAGTTTCAGAAATTCTTGGAATACTATGTGGTAAATTCATTATTTCTTCACTCTGTGTATTAATTATTGCTTCTACAGAATCCATAGCAACAGAGTGAGGTACAGATTCTACCAAATTTGGAGCTTTTGCATGTGGTTTTTTAATTATCGGTGGTTCTACATTAGGAGCAGCTAATGAAGGTTTGACAATATCTGGTACATTTATAAGCGGTATAGCAGTAAATCTAAAAATATTATACAAACTAATATAACAATGTATTTTTCCACAATTGTTATTAAAAAATTAAACAAGCAAAAACCAAATTTTTAAAATATCTGTTTTTCTAAAACATTTAATATAATTATAAAAAAAATTAACAAGAAAAATTCTAGCAAAACTTTGAAATATAACATTAAAATTAGATAAAGTAATTAATCACTATTATAAATTGAAATCAGTCGATTCATCAGTGCATTCATTGATATGTAGGTTACTCTGGGCCTCATATATATATATGAGGAACTGACATGACTACGAAGATGTAGAAGTTTAAGATCTCCAGTTAGAATTAGGCCAATTAACAAATCCAAGTAGATGCATTAAAAAGATTCTTTCTGTGAATTAATTGGCAAAATTCAAACAGGATACCTTGAAGGCGTAGACTCCTATGTAGCTGCTCAGAGGTAACGTCATTTACCCCTTTCTCCACCAAAATATTGCATAGGAAATACACATATGCAAAATAAAGAGTCAAGAGTAATCTCAACTTGAGATTTTATTTTATAAATTTATTCTAAGACAATAGAAGTATATTTTACTTTAAAATTAATTACAAATAGGAGTAGTAAGACGCAAGTAATAGTAACAGGTTCAATACCAAAGCCCATCTAAAATTTATAGTTTTGTGAGAGGTATATATATACACAAAGATTACTTCACTTCAGTTCATGCATACTTTCATTAGGATGCGGAGAGTGAATAAATACAGGTTTATGGTGCAAGAGCTTAATTCATGCTCTTGCGCTATCGCCAGAAAACAAGTATTGCTACCCTCTCCCCTCATCTTTTTAGAAAGAAGCAGTGCCCCACTGCAATCTCATCCTTGTAAAGTTAAAATTCTCTTCTCATCAATTTGATTGCATCGATAAAAAATATCATTTCCCGTGATGACCAACAAGATACTAATAAACGGCTGTTGTAAAGTGTGGCTTACAAATTGGTTGCAGAAAACTAAAATGATACTGAGGGGAATGAAAATAGCTAGCTTATTAACAATAATGGATGATTCCATTTGTTTGCTGAATGATCAGGGACATCAGCTCAAAAAACAAGTAACTGGGGAAAAATTAATAAACTCGCTAGATACTGAGCTAACAATTGTCCAAAAAGAAGAGTACTGAATTTGCTAGAAGAATTTAGCGATGCATTCTACTTCAACAGGAAGTCCGGGTGCACAACAGTAAAACATAGGATTGATACAGGCGATAATGCTCCAATCAAGCAAATACCTTATTGCATCTCAACCAGTGAGAAAAGTATGATAAAGACAAAGTACAACATATGATAAAGGATGACATCATACAATCATCTGATGGTCCGTGTACTCATGTCATCTCCTGTTGTACTTGTGTAAAAGAAAAATGGCGAATGGTACTTTTGTGTCGATTATAGCAGGCTGCATAAAATTACAAAAAAGACGTTTATCTGTTACCACACATTGATGATGCTTTGAACTGCCTAGCTGGAGCAAGTATTTTCTCCATGATGGGTCTAATATCAGGCTACTGGCAGATAGAAGTTGATGAAAGACAAAGGGAAAAGACGGCATTTGCGACTAATGTCTTCAGGAATTTAAGATTATACCATTTGAGTTATGCCATGTTCCAGCAACATTTGAATGGATGATGGACACAGTTCTTTGAGGGCTCAAGTAGAATATCTGTCTGTGCTACCTAGATGACATCATTGCATATGCACCAAATTTTCAAGAACACCAAATACGTTTGAAGAAAATTCTGAAATGTATCCAAGAGGCAGGACTATTACACACATACTCATATGGAAGAAAGAAATGGACTATATTGGGCCCTCTACTTCATGAACATGGATCTATCTAGATTCCAAAAAGTTAACTGCTGTAACAGGATTTCTATTCTGGAAAATATTTCAGATGCCCATAAGTTTTCTGGGTTTGTGCTCGCAATATCGGCGATTTATCAGGAATTTCGTCAATATTGCAAAACTTTTGCATGACTTATTGAAGAAGAAAGCAAATTTTCCATGCAACAGTTCGCAGGAAGAATCTTTTTTAACCCTGAAGAAATTGCTCACTGAATACTATGTTTTAGGACATTGCATTCCAAACGCTGAAGTAAAAATCCATTGTGATACTAGTGGATATGGCATAGGTGCAGTATTATTACAAGTCCAAGATGGAAGAGAAAGACCAATAGCCTATGTATCCAGAGCCTTAACAACAGCAAAAAAAAGAAAATTACTCAAAAACCGAAAAGGAGTGCCTTGCCTGTCATCTGGGCAATCAACAAATTCACACTTTATCTATTTGGAAGACTTCTTACAGTCTTAATAGGTCACTACTCTTTGTGTTGGCTCACTAATGTAAAGGAACCATGAGGAAAATTTGCTAGATGGCCCTGAGATTGCAAGAGTAAAATATAACCATCCTCTTTGGGAGTGGCTGCAAACATTCTGATGTCGATGCCCCATCAAGAAAACCTCTCTAATACCAATTGCACATTACAGAAAAGAACAATTGAAGGATAACCAGTTGAAATTTATTATTAAAATTCTTAAGAAATATAATGAATATAAAGGATATAACATGAGAAACTGTGTATTTTACAAAAGGAACTATGATCCTATGGAACTGCAATGGTTCTAGGTTGTACCAAAACAACTTCGACCAGATCTTCTACAGAATTTCCACGATGTACCAATACCAGTCATCACGGGTTTACTGAGACACATGACCAAATAGGAAGAAAATACTATATGCCAGGACTTTATGACAGCATTTGCCAATATGTTCCCCATTACAGAGAATGTCAAAGACAGAAATCCCTCCTAAACTCCCAGCAGGTCAACTTCACCCAATAAAGGGACCTGATGTACCATTTGCAAAAATCAGAACTGACCTACTAGGACGTTTTCCCATTACACAAAACAGAAATAGGTGGATAATCGAGTGTACAGATTACTTGACAAGATTCGCAGTTACAAAAGAATTACTAACTGCTGAGGCCATCGAAGTCACTAACTTCATTGTTGAATAAATCATACTGAAACATCGTGCTCCCAGAGAAATTATAAGAGATTGAGTATGTTCGTTCTTATAAAATATTGTGGAAGACATTAATCAGTTGTGACAGACTTCGCAACTTCTGACAACTGCCTACAATTCACAGACTAATGGTTTGACAGAAAGATTTAACTGGACATGCTGTCCATGTACGTAGATGTCAAACAAAGAAATGGGGACAGTATTCTACCCAATGTAACCTTTATTTATAATTCAGCAAAACAAGATACGATGGGATCCATTTTTTCTTATTCATGGAAAAGATATTACAAACTCCTCTCGAAGTAATTTTCCCACATAATACTGAAACACATGATAATTACGTACAACATCTAATCATCAGAGATGAGGAGGGTAGGCAACTGGCAAAACTCCACATTCTAAAAGCCCAAGCAGAAGATAAACGTCATTATGATCATAGGCATCGACCAGTCATTTACATCAGTATGAAAGGTTGGATTGTCCAAGAAGCTCTTAAGATGTCATTTTGGACTATATCGAATCACTTGAAGTTTTTCTGATATCACATATGAAGTAGAAAGTATGGAAAAAAATCATAGACAACAAAGATCAAAAGATATTGTCCATGTCCTGAGATTAAAACCCTATTTTGATCCAAACAATCAAACTGATGAGAAGGGAATTCCTGACTTTTACAGGACACCTGTACCAAGGAGTCAAAAGATTGCAGCAGGACACTGCTTCTTTCTAAAAAAAGGGGGGGGGGGTAACGATACATGTTTTCTGGCAATGGCAGAATAGCAAGAATTAGCTCTTGCCATAAACCTGTATTCATTCACTCTCCACATCTTCTTGGTGTATATATATACCTCTCGCAAAGCTGTAAATATGAGATAGGCTTTGATATTGTACCTGTTACTATTGCTTGCATCTTACCCTATTTGTAATTAATTTTAAAGTAAAATATACTTTTATTGTCTTAAAATTAATTTATAAAATCTCAAGTAGAGATTATTCCTGGCCCTTTATTTTGCTTACGTATTTTCTACAGGACAATATATGTATATACTTTTGAGAGTAAGAAAATATTGTCTTCAAATAATGTCACCAATTAAACAAAAGCAAAATTAAATATAGTTTTCTTATTTATAGGATGAAAATTGAAACTTCTTTAAAAAAGAAAATATTTAGTCTCATTAAGTTTTCTCTTTATTGATGTGCTGTCTTCATACTCTTTTCTAACTACAACATTTTTAGAAATAACATATTTCATATTTTAGAAAGGTTTTTGTTTTATTACAGATCATATTACTCATTCACATAAAAAAGTCAAATTTTATTCAAGTTTATTACTTATCATTGTTTGAAAACTTCAGAATAATTTTTTTTTTTCAGATTTCCTTTTATTTTATTAGTATAAGAAATTGTAACAGAAACTTACTCAGTATTTGACTTTTCAGGTAATTCAGGACTTTTTAGTTGATCAATATCTTCTTTTACTTCAACATTGCTCGATCTACTACTTTCAAGGTTTGTAGAAGTATGTCTATAAAATAAATAACCACATAAATCTGTATTTTAACCCAAATAAATGCTAAAATAAAATTGTGATGAGTCAAAAACAAATTAATCCAATTATTTTATAAAACACGATTTCCTTTAGAACGGCAACTTAAAAAGTTTAATGTATTGTCTTCGCTATCTACTTCATATAGTTTAAGCCAATCAAAAATAAATTTATTCATAATTACATTTTTCATTTTGAAACTTGACTATAGAAGAAATATTTATCTTCCGTTACTGCAAGAAAAATGTTCACTTTAATTTTATATAAACCGAAGGGAAGGGGGCTAAGACACGCATTATTTTATGTCTTTATTTTACTGAACATAAAAACTTTTAACATTTTTTAAATCATTCTGGCCTTGTTTGTCAATAATTGATAATTACTTGTAACAAAAATTGGATGAAAAAAAAAAGACTGATTATATATCAAATGGATAAATTTCAAAACTGATTATTCATTATTAAGATATTGATAGCTAATATGTGCTTTTACGTGGACTCCAACATAACAAACGTAAGTTATAAAAACTTGTAATAGAATACAATAATAAAATACATGACATGGAAAACAAAACACAATTTGTCATCTAACTTTAATGGTTGAAAATACCTCTAAGGAAAAAACAATAAAATAGCATAAAGCCATAGCAACACATGCTTCCAGTAGATATCCATTGTACTAACAAGAAGTCTAATAAATTTTGGAGGTACCAATGGATATTTATAGAAAATAAGTTTACATGGGAAGCAATTATTTCACAATATATTTATATAATCTGTTCTGAGAAAACTTGGCAATACCTCCATTTATACCATCTCCTTTAAGGGATTTCACTTTAATGTATCTCAATAGCAAAAGATTCATCAAGAGTAATTTTGAATAAGTAAAATCACAATGTAAAGATATTGAAAGTACATTAAAAATGGTTGTCATAGCTTGCAAATTTCTAACTTCCAATAAAACTTTTCTTCCCCCAATAAAAGCTTAATTCATATATGAGAATATTAAACAGAATCTTATTTTATGCCTTTTGTGTCGCATTTACAAGATTCCCAATTGAACACTATTTGCATGAAAAAAAGTTTCTACATAAATATAGGGATTACTTGTATATAATTAATTCTCAGTAAAATTTAAAAAAAAAAATTGTACCCCGAAATGTACCTTTGTAAGAAAAATAACAAGTATCACTTCAAAAATATAAGCAACTTACTGGGGAGTTTCTATGTGAAATTTATCATGCTGAGAAGGTTTTAAATTTTTGACAATTGAATCATCTTTAGTTTCCTAAAAAAAAAAAAAAAAAAAAAAAGAAAGAAAGAAAGATTAAAAGAATAAAAATGTATCTTAGGAATATTTATTGAAATTTCATGAGTGCATTTTTTTTAAATGTCAATACAGAATGAAGAGATAAAAGAGAAATGTGCAACAATTTACCCAATTTTGAAAAAAATTTGGGAAAATAAAAGCATTAAATGTTAGGTTAGAAAATTAATCTAATTTAATTTATACCAATAATAAGATAAAAAATCAATTATCTTAAAGTTAGGAAGAATTAAAAGATGCTTTTTAAGCAAACAAAAAATTATCATTAAGTTTAATTAAATAATTTAAGACCACAAAAACTAATTATAATAAATAATAAAAATATAAATTATAATTTTTCTCTCACCTTTAGCAATATTTTAGATATGGATCAATATTAATAAGACAAAAAATATATTTTTTTTTAAATTAAAAAATACCTTTGCATTGAAAAATAAATAGATTCAATTTTTAAATACAATTGGATTTCATTAATTCACAGTTTGTTATCTTGCAAGTCCATTTAACACTCATGGTTTTCATAACACTCCCTTTTTTACAAGACTCAGATTAATCTTTTTTCAGATGACACCAGAATTTCCTGGTAAGAGAAGGCTTAAATACTTTTTTCTTTCTTACATATATATATATCATGGGATAAACATGCCATGAAGATCCCAATTTGCTATAGCAAATTTATACTCCAAATGAGAGAAATTAGAAACATGAGAAAGAAGTCAAATGGTGCTTGCACAGTTTACAACAAACAAAAAAGAAGTGGAGAAGATTACGAATCTTTTAAGGAACCAGAACTAAAAGAAATAAATCAACATAAATTATGAAGGAGAAACCTTAAAAAGCATCCAAAAATAGATTAACAGAGAGTCACAAGGGGGGGGGGAGCAAGAGAATGAAACACATTGCTTACTTTAGATGAAATGCAGCAACAAAGCAAAAGTTAGGGGAAAAAGAAAAATTCAAGCAAGCAGGGGGAACTTTAAAAAGATATTAAAATGTTTAAGACTAAACGTTTTAAAATAACATGACAGTCACAAAACTGGATCATTATCCAAGTCAAGAGGAGGCTAAGTTACCAGAATAAAAAGCAAAGAAAATAAAAAGAGTAGGAATGGCTACACTTTAAATGTCTGGGGCAAGAAGGGGAGGAGGCGAAGGACCACAAGTCCCCTGATCATAGAGTACAGAGGTTGATATTCACCACAAAAGACAGAAGATAAAAGTCCAACAAAGCAGAAATGAACAAAAGGTCATCTTGGAGATACAACCTTTGAAAGTTTAGAGATTGATTTTTTATTAGCTTCACATTTAGAAGCAACGCAAGGTTTATTGGTGACAGACGTACATCAGGACTTGTTTGAAGGGCCTATACTAGCCAAAGATGATAAAATAAGCCATAACTTTAAGTAGAGTAAAATACCAATCTTTAAAATTAAACTTTATTTAAAATAAATACTTAATCATTATTATCGCTGATCATTACCAGCTAATCAACAAAAAGATACAGAGAACAATCAACACTATATCTGTTTCAAAAACCTCTTACATTGACATACTTGTTACAGAACTAACAAGAAAAGTGAATAATGTGATACCATACATAATCTGCATCTTATATATACATCCAAAATTTGCATTCAACCCTGCTAAACCAAAAAATAAATAGGTAACAAATCATAAGCATTAACGAGCATGATGTAACAGCAAACATATGGAATGCAAATCTCCGATGTCTCACAGCCAGATATATGGAATTATCACATATTGACAATAATTACCCAAAATACATTAATAATTTAGGATCTTCATTTCTACTGAATTCATGAAATGAAAACAATTTTGAGCCTCGGTCAAGTGACAAAATCGATAAAAGAGCTGGTTCTTCCCACTTCAAACTTCCACACCATGTCAAGGAAAATTTGGAGCCTCAACAGATGTAACGTGCACTGGACCACTATATGGTGGGTCTTTGGTGACATCAGGACTCAAATCCCTGTCTGAACAAAATGGGATATGAATCACCATTTCTCGAAAAATGAAATGTTCCAGTTTGGATTTTGTAGTAAGAGATCATCAAGAACTTGAAGTCAGCAAGATTAGTTGCATATTCAACCTTTTTTACTAGGCAAATTTTAAGAGTTATGAAAAAAAACTTCTTTTAAAAGTGATTCCTTGATAAGAAACAATGTCAAAAAACATAAACATAACGCAGAAAATTTATATCGATGTCGGAATTTATATTATAGCTAAATTTATAGCAGTACTGTAACTTATGGCTTGGAAAACCATGGATCCTCACTGCTGTGAGTTAATTGGGTCCAATTGTACATGAACACCAATATCCATCAGAAAGCTTCACTTGTATAAAAAAAATCAGAATACATTTCAATCAGTAAAAATAATAAATATTATTAATATTCATTTTAAAAAGGTTTTTATGGAAAAATCTAACTATTATTTCCTCAAATATCTAAAAATTTTAAGTACTAAATATAATCATTCATAGCAAACTGACTGATATACAAATTACATAATAATAATAAATCTAGCATACATATTGCAATTCAGAAAAACTATTTTTTTTATCATTATTTAAAGGGAAAAAAAGTATTCAAGATAATGCAAATTAATGAAGATCATTGGATCAAACATCATCAAATAGAAAAATCAACACTCTTTGTTTTCTCTCTAGTGCAAACAAAAACTACTTCATATTAAACTACAAGGAATACTTTATATAAGCCTTCCTGAAATAATTTTTTTGAAAGACAAATTAAAAGATTTTTAATAATTAAAAGCAGAGGATAAACATGTGGAACAATTCACACAAAATTATTTTAATATATCAGAAACAATAAAATACCAAAATTTTAAATAGTAAATAAATATCAAAAATCATAAATATCAGTTCATATATTTAGTGAAAATAGTGGTACATTTTTAAAATCCAAAACATTAAAAAAGTAAATTTAAAAACTTACTTTATCACCTATATTATTTACATATTCTACATTTGGCTGTACATCTATTTTTACAGGATTCACTAACTCTTCATGAGACTTTTCCTATAAATAAAATTTTGAAAATAGCATTGAAAACTGAGTCTGTTTCCAATTTTTTTTTTAAAAAAAATTTAAATCTATACATCCTGAAATCTATCGATCCAAATGACAGGGTATTTATATGGTATACATGTAATGAGCAACTAGTAATTTTTTTTTTAAAAAAAAAAAAAAAAAAGGAATATGGAGAGGAGAGAATACCAATTAATGGATTCATTAGAAGATTTTTAATTACATAATCAGTGAGCAAAATTTTGACATTTGTATTCTTCTCCTTCCTCTATATAATCTCTTCTCTATGCATAGTTCTGGCGAGTGTGTGTGTGTGTATATATATATATATATATATATATATATATATATATATATATATATATATATATATATATATATATATATAACACATCAATCAATAACTCCCGAGACTAACCCAGAGATGGCTCGTAGTCAACCAGTAAATCCGTCTTCTAGAGTTTCTAGTTTGTTTAAAATGAAAACCGAGTTTGGTTCTGATAAAACATTGTTTTTAATGGTAAAAACACCGTGCAAGAAACAATGGATTGAAAATGTTACCCGGACTTTCATCAAAAGCAACGATTTGTTTGGTGGTTTGCCGAGTTTAAAAGTGGTCATGATAAAAATGACGGAACGCTCGGGTAGGACCTGTAGCTCTACACCGGAAAATGTGAGTGAAGTGACAAAATTATAATGAAAGATCGTAAAGTGAAGCTCCGTGAGATTGCTGAGATGACACAGATATCATATGGAAGTGTATTTACTGAAAAGGTTTTGAAGTGAAGTGAAAAGGTTTGGTGCCAAGGCGATTGCTCGATGGAAAAAACAGCAACGAGTCGATGATTCAGAAAGCCGTTTATCGCCATTTACTCGCAACAAAAAAAGATTTCTTGCGAAAAAAAAAAAGATTTGGCGTTGAACGATTGTATCACCCTAAAAGGTGATTAACAAAGGTGTTATGTTGATGAATAAAAATTTGCAAAAATGTTGTTTTCAATGTTAGTCTCGGAGTTATTGATTGATGTGTTTTATAAAATAAATATATTATTATATATATATCGTCCCAGTTTATCTTTGCTTCCCCAAGTTAATTCCCCATGGAATTTTTTTAAAGCGTTATATTTATTCAGTTGGTTATTCTTTGAACAGAATTGCGATTCGTTTTCGAATGAATCAATCGTAAAAAATATTAATGCTGATATTCATTAATGCTCCACCTTTGGCTGAGAGCTGCAGGCTCTATATTAGAGCCTGCAGTTCTCATTGGGTCTAGTTTAGTTTGGTTTTTATTAACGTCGCACTAGAAGCAACACTAGGGCTATTGGCGACGGACCTCATAATTTTGAACCACGGTCAAGAGACGAGGACGACACCTGAGCTGGAACACCCCTCTCCTAACATCCACACCACGCCAACGGGAGGACTTTGGGCCCCAAACAGATTTAACGTGCATCAGCCCCGGCTACATGGCGGGTCTTTGGCGGCCAAGGATCGAACCCGCGACTGAACGAAAACCGCCGGCCGCTAGTCCACGACCTTGACCACTAGGCTATCGCGGTCCTTCTCATTGGGTCTAAATTTATACACGACTACCCGGCAATCCTATGCTACGTGTTAAATAATTCTTTCTATTTTGCTACGCGTTAAATAATTCTTCTAAACTATTTTGCAATTTTTTGAAAATTAATTAGAAGATTATTCAAAGGTGGATCCTTATTTAAGAAATTTTATCTCTGCTAGTTGGACTTTTGAGCTTTATTTTAAAAATTCTGCCCAAAGAATTATTCAACCTAAAACAATTTTTTAGAAATATAATTCAACTTAAGTCAGAAATATTACAATGAAATTAAATTTGAAATTTCCTATTCAGATCATTTCAATGAATTCATTGATTGTTTATTAAACATCACACTTAAAAGCTACACGTGGATCATTGGCGATGGACCTCCTGACAACGATTGAACGAGCATCAGCCCCATAAACGCGAATCTTTTGTTGCATCAGACTGGACTGAATGAATGCACGCTATTAACTGGCGACCATGACCACTCGGTTACCTCGGCCACACCATTTCAATGCAATAAAGTCGGCTTAAAAGTATCCGTCAGAAAAGAAAGGAATCGCTAACAAATTAGTAATTTTTAATCTTCGGTTGAATAATTTTCAAGAAATTCGATATAATATGAGTCAAAAAGTATTATCAATTATCTTAATTTGAATAACTACATTTTTAAACATGGAGGGAAGAGGGAGCTCATATTACTTTTTCTTGCTGGGAGGGTACATGTTCAATTCCACCAAGATCACTGGGTACAATTTTGTGATTTTGAATGCTTTGGACATCAGCTTCATTCTGTTTAACATCACAGTAATTAGGTAACCTGCAAGATAAAGTTATTGTTTTATTTAACTATATGTGAATTTTTAATTCCTAAAATGAAAATTTTACATATAAACACATGAGCAAAAAATATTTAATCTTAAAAAAAACCCTATAAAATGCAACTATACATTTTATTTAAAAGTTTGTTTTGATGACCAGAACAGAAAACTCTAGTTATTAAACTATTTTAACCACATCCGTTTTTAAAAAGAGTTTAAAAATTGCAGAGAGAAATAATTAGCGTTTGTATTCCTTTTTTACATTAATAATTAAATTCAACTTAAAATTCCGAAATCCCCAGCACTGACAAATATAAATTATCTATAATGCGAGTGTTTCAATCAAAACTTAATGCGGTAAATTAAAGTTTTCATTACTTTTCGCTTTAAAACTAAGAAGGGAAGAAATATATCATTTATACTGAAGTATATTCAATGGATAAACAAAAAAAAAAAAAAAAGTGTTGCTGCAGATATTAAATGTTCAACACTGAAAAACATAAAATACGCATATCCGACATTAAATGTGAACTGCAAATAAAAAAAAAATAGAGTCAATCGTATTTCGCATTCTTATATCACATAAACATGCATACTGGTGTACAAATTTATGCTCACAGGTTCACTTCTAAAAATTGAAGTGCTTGTGTTCCTTAATACATTTAAATTGCAGTTAATTTCATTAAAAGTTATATTTTTAATAAACCTTTCTTCATACGTTGCATTAAAAGGGTTTTGGGACATGCCTGCCCTGGACCCTAAATCGAGTCTTGAGTGTATGATGTCGATCATATAAACTGATAAAATTATTGAAAGATTCTAACAAACAGAAGATTTTACATTTAAAATTAATTGCTCTTATCTATAGCCAATTCAATGAATATATATTATTAACAGCTTACGTACTTTAAAAATATGGAATTTGTTATATGATGCACAGGGCACTTAAGATATTAAAAATGCCATTTTAATTAAAAAAGGGAAATAATTTTTGGAGGAAAAAATACAATAGATTATTTTCATTCAATACATAAATAAATTTCTGATTATTCATTAATTACAACATCGCAGTTGATTTCTGTAATGAAAAATTGCTATTTCATCAAGGCTATCTTCGCCTACTGTAAAGAACCTGATCGAAACTTCCAAACACATTTCAAAACAGAAAGAAAATTGTTCCACTTTTTACATAAATTGCGTTGTTGAAACACATACATCCGTTTATAATGTAGTGTTCTTAAAATTCAGGAATATTCCAAAAATACGTATGTTCAAGTTGTTTAGAAGCCATTTTGCATTACAGTATAGGAGACGAAACATGGAATACATTTTACACCAGGAACAAAAAAAAAAAAAAGGACTGAATAGTATTAAAAACCCTGCTATTCTTTAAAGGACAGTGAAGTCAAAATATAAAATGAATGTTCGTGCGCATTTTTTTTTTAAAATGGAAAATGAGTTCTAATATCGGGTACTATTTTTTAACATTATGCAAAGACAACCTTACAGATATTTGTTTCACGGGACATGAATTTGTGAAACCTAACTGCGCCAAAATAATTTCACATAATGATAAAATTTTAGTTTCAATTTTTTACCATAGAGCGCACAAACACAAATACAACTTAAGGAGTTATAAACCAATCATGTATCAAAAGAGAATGCAGCTCATTTTACTACAGCCATGCTTCATCCACACATAAACCGGCATCAGCAAGCGTTAACCTTTGGATGTTAGCCAATTGACCGTGGCATCATTCGAACTCAACAATGACTACGTACTTTTGGCAGTAGGTGCTATTTACCTTCGGGTTTCGGAAGTCGCATTTATTCATGGACATCGACTGACTGAGTGAGTACAAACAAATGGAAATGCTAGCGGTAACGTAGTTATTTCCGTGTGGGTAGACGCGTATTCTAAGTTAAAAAAAAAAAAAAAAAAAAAAAAAAAAACATGCGTGCAAACAAGTTATCTGCTTCGCTGGCAATGACAGCTCTGAATACGTCGAGACCTGGAAATGCATCCAAAACAATGTGAATGATTAATTTATTTTTGTAAATCAATCTTTTACGACAGATTTTAGAACATAAATAAGTAAATAAAATTTGGAAATAGGTTGAATGTGAGATTTTTCTTTCAGCAAAAAGTAAGAGTTTTTCCTTAAGCATGAAAAATTATTTCTGTTTTTAGTATTTATTAGTCGTTAAATAGAATTGTGCGTTTCATAGAGTGTGAGACAAAAAGACGAGAAATCACTTCTAGTCTTCCCATTACACATATCTAAATGTATGCTTAAAATGTTCCATTTGAATACTGGAATCACAAAAACTCATTTCATTAAAATGTTCACTAAATATAATATGATTAGAAATATTTTATCGTCACCTTGCCGTAAAAATTTTTTGAGCTTCATAATGTTAAAGAAATCAATGCCACTTGGAAAACAAAGGATTAGAAATAATTTATGACAGTCAAAATTTATTGATTCAAATGAAAATGGAAAAAGTGCGATAATTCAAAGCGTTTAATCTTATTGTCCATTTGAGGATTTAAAATCGCAAATCCTTGATCAAATAACGGGATTATTGGAAAAAAAGAATGCGAACAAAGTGACAGCGAAAACTACACTTAAATAGCGTCACAAATTAACAAGCAAGATCACATTCATAATTAACAATTTGAAAGGAAGGAACTTCAGTTCAATGCAAAACAAAATAGTTTTATTTTCGTCCATATATAAATAAATCTACTCATAAGAAAATGCTTTTAAAAAAGCAATTTTATAGAGAAAAATAACTTTTTATACTGAAACTAAAAAAAATTCAGAAAATAAAAAAAAAAATACAACTTCAAAATAAGCTGAATAAACTCTTGGTTTTAATTTCAAATTAATTCGCGGATGGGGGGGGGGAGAGCAGAGTTGTATCAAATATTCCATTCTTTCTGAAAACCTTGAAAAGGAATATTCTTGCAAATAAAAATAATCATGTCATCCACCAAAAATATTTTACACAAAAATAGGAATGAATGGGTTACACACGCGAAAGCAAAAATCGACTGCTAAAACTATTTCAGAAACAATACTACAACTTTCATGCACCTTTCAAGTGGAAACACAAAAGGCAAATCAGAATGTGTAACAAATTTTTACCTATCGATAAGCAAAAATACCTAAGAAACGTGTTATGTTACAGTGAAACAAAACTCTTCACTAAGCAATTAAGAAAACGGCCTCGACAGTCCGACGCCTTTCTGGCCCACAGCCAACCCTTAAACGCAGATGTTGTGAGGAAGAGATTTGAATATCAAGAGGGAGATTTCAAGGTTTTTAGTCTAGATATGTAAGGCAGTTCTTATAAGGAAGAAGAAAATAGAGAAATACACATATTCATTAAGTGGTTGAAAAAAAAAATTTGTCAGATGAATGTCGTTCATAGTAACGGAAGTTTTAGAAAAATAACTTTAAAGGTAAACGCTGGAAAAAAGAAACGAAATCATATTAGTTTTCTATTATTGAACCGTCGCAAGACACTCGAGGGTAATTTGCATAGGACGTCGTAATTTTGAACTTCAGTCAAGTGATGTGAACAACACTTGAGGTAGCACCCGACTCTTCGAACTTCCACATCACCTCAAAGAGGAGACATTGAGCCTAGACAGATTCAACGTGAATAAGTCCCGTTATTCGAGGTATCTTTGGAGGCATCCCACGAACTCAAACCCACGACTTGACAGAAATAATGCCTACCATGAGCTCGCATAATTTATACGCACTTTTGTTATCTTCTTCATGTATTTAAATAATTAATATAACATTTCTTAATTATATTCATAGTTCATAACTTATTAAAATACCGCCGATAAATCAACTCTCCGTCGTTTGAAATAAATTAATTCTTGATATAAAATAACTGGTGCAATTCATGAGAGAAAAATGACGAGAATATCATTGATAACTGAAAATCAAATAACATTAGTAAAGTAGTAGTTAATCCTCGGATAGCTAACAGACCCACAGCTAACACGTTAATACGTGACATATGTTTATTTTACAAAAGTTTTAAAGGTCCACCCGTCAGCCCTATTGGACTAAAATTAGTTTCACGCCCCTTTGTATTTACAAATATACATTTAAATTCATCTATGCATTTCTGATAAATTACAATTGATTGAAATGCATTTTAATTATTTTGTGAACGAAAAAGGATATTATAAATACTAATTTTTCAAATCTTATTTCGTGACGAGCAAAATTATGTCCTATGATTAGGAAAAAAAACGCCACCCCTCCATCCGAATAAATGTAATTTAAATATTTATTTCATAACAACAATAAATTCGATAATGAAAGATTAAGACATATAACGCAAACTATGCAATGTTTCTCTTTACTTTTCATGTAATTTCTTATCAACTCAGCGAAATATCTTTTGAAAATATACAAGTATTGTTAAGAAAGTTTGGACTATCTTTTCAACCGAAGAGTTTTCATTGCCAGAAAGATAGCTTTACAGGCAAGGAGAGAATATACCAAACAGTAATAAGTTGAGATCCAGGCATGTGAATTATTTGACGTTTATTTTGTGAAAAAAAAAAAGTTAAAAATTGGCTCACAAGATGGAGAGTCAAAAATAGAGAAGGATCGCTAGGGTATACCGAGGGCGTGTCCCCCCCCCCGTGTTTACCACAGACAATAAAACCCATGGGGGAAAAAAAAAAAGATCACTAGAATGCCTCTTAGTCATGATCCTCGTACCCATTTAAAGAGGGCAAATCTCCTGATCCCCCAAACTAGAGGACCAGTTTCCTGATATAATCCCCAGGGGCAGGGTGCCCGGCTTTACTCCCAAGCACTGGGGGTATAGCCGGGTGGGGGGCATTTTATTCGCCTCTTACAACATGTATGAGCACATTGGGACTATTCTTTCACACCTGGTCACCACACGGATGAACAGTAATGCTGAATAGCTAAGAATAACCTTGGCAACAAAACTAGATGCCCTGAGACAAGTCCTGCTTCTAGAATGAACTTGGAGAGTATATTTTTAATTGTTGTGTAATTTTTTATTCCGAAAAGCAGGGCATCGTCGGGAGTGTTGCTTATTTTGTAGATTACGAATGTAAATACGTGGGAGAGGGAAAAAAATAAATTCCGCAAAAGTAAGCCCTCGAGAGATAGCACTGTATCAAATACACAGAATCACATTATGAAACAGTTGTCTTCTATTTAGCTGCTTCATTTAAATCGTATTCAATTTGAGTCGTTGTTTAACTTTTATAGTTAATTATATGCTGTTACTGCAGTCATATATATACAGGTTTATTACTTTTTATCTTAGTGTGATCTTCATTTCAAAATTTCCCCTTCCTAGACATGAAAATACGCGATACAAGCTATATTTTAATCAAATTCTGGCCACGTAGTTAATTGATAAACTCACTAGTTAAGTTTTACATTTTTACAAAATAACTATTTTCCCCCTCTGTTTTTCTTTTCTTTCTATCTTTTTTAACAGAATGATGAGAACAGCACAAAAACATCCTACTGGAAATGTGCAGATTTTGAAATAGTACACGCGATTTCGGCAAATAATTCAATTAATGTTAAAAAAAAAATTCCCGATCAGGAAATGTTAAAGTCGATTTTTTTTTGCGAAACGAAATTATTTTCATTTTAATAGAATGTTCCACTGATTACGAAAATTCTTCGAAAGGCATTTCCTGCAATACCTTAGTTTGATTACTATCTTTAACAGTATTTATTTATTATTTTAATATATTTAGGTATTTTTACGATTAATTTATAGTTACGAAATTAAACTATCCAATTGCAACATAAATCACCAAATATCATAATTCGAACAGTTTACATTCGGCAAAAAAAAAAAAAAAAAAAAAAAAAATTTTTTTTTTTTTAAAAAAATTAAAATTGAAAAAAAACGAAAAAAAAAAAAAACAATAAAAAAAAAAAAAAAAAAAATGGGATCTCATCCTTCTGTATTTGGATTTATTAAAATAAAATATCGGACATTTATTTTTGCTTTTTTTCCAGTTTATTCGATAAATATATGAATAAACAGAAATTTAGATTACACACAAAAAAATGCGTTTTTTTTTTTTTTTTTTAAAGTTTTTTGGTCGTTTTCTTTCCATTTGCAGTTTAAAAAACAGATTCTCGATAACTTTGTTGATTGATTTTATTAACGTCGCAGTAGTACCAACACGAGAGCTATTGGTGTCGGACCTAGTTATTTTGAACCTCAGTCAAGTGACGAGAGAGTAATAGTATTTTTTAAGGTGTAAGAGCTAGATGTGGTCATGCTGCGCCAAATAAGGTAAGTGAGTGGTCTCTAGACACCAAATATCTTGGTGTAACGTTGGATAAAAAACTCACTTTTAAACAACACGTTCTACGAATTAAAAAGCAGTATAATTCTGCAGTAAATAATATTTCCCCCCTTATTTCGCGTAAATCTACATTAAGTAGACGTAATAAATTGCTTATCTACACCCTGATACTAAGACCTATCCTGACCTATGCTAGCCCAGTCTGGTCGCATTGTGCTGACACAACACTGGAATTATTAGAAAAATCCCAAAATTCCACCATTAGAATGATAGTAAGAGCACACTGGTACATGAGAAACACAGACATCAGATACTCAATTAAACTTCCAACACTTAAAAACTTCATTAAAAAATTATCAGGAAATTTCTACCAAAAAATTGATACCTCGAGCAATAAAACCATTCAAGAAATAGAAAACACCCCACTCAGAAATAACCCACAACTACACAGACCACGAGAAATTTTAATTCTTTAATTTCACTTATATTATAAAAACACTGGTAACACAAGCGCACTCCTCACAAAATCTCACCCCTATGCACCCACCTATATATACAGAATTAACACACCACACCATTTGACCAATCACAGAGCGCGCTCTCACTGCGACCAGACTGAACAAGTAAGCAGGAATAAAATAGACTACTGCTGCAATATCCTAAGCCTAAACTCATGAATTTCAACCATCTTCACTTTTGGATTAATTTTAACAACACTAGTACTTCAACTAGTGATATTCTAATATTAATAATATATATTCAGCATATTTTTCAAAATTAATTTCATATTTTCCAAAACGCTATTGCACTGTAATTTTATTTTATTATCTTAATATCTAAATCTTAACTTCTGGGCAAGTGTAAAACCAAAATTCAGTCTCACCTCAAATAATAGCCAATTCACAGGGGATTAAAGCCCGAGAGGGTTATGTTCCCCGACAAAAATAGTCGGTTTGGTTTGGTTTGGGTGCAAAGTTAGTGAAGTGTAAATATGAGATCTAGACGAGTGGAAGAACTGAAAAAAAAATGGAAAATTTGTTCACAAAAGAGGAGAATCGAAAATAGAGAAGGATCGCTAGGGTATTACGGAGGTCGGTTGAATGACGAGGTTGACACACGAGCTGGCACCTCCCTCTCCTAACTTCCACACTTTGCCGACATTGAGCCTCGACAGATTTAACGTGCATCAACCCCGGCTACACGGCAGGTCATAATGGCATCAAGGCTCGAACTCACGACTCGACGAAAAACGCCGGCCGCGACCATGTTCACTATGCTATCGCACGCGGCCACCCTCAATAACTTTAACAACTTCATTGAAGCTAGATAAAATTGATATACTGTTAATAGAGCTAAAAGATGTACTTACATGTTAAGCATATGTTAATGTACTAATTAATTCATATAATTAATGGACATTTAAAAATGAGCCTAATAAGGGACGCGATTTGAAGAAATAAGTAGAACTTTAAGAATTTGTCCCTGTATTACAATTTCATTCAAATCTGATCATTTATCCCAGAGAGTTTTGGGGATGAACTTTAAAGGGATTATACATTCGATTAATTAATTAATAACATTTTGCAGCTTATTCGTTAGTGGTAACGAATAAGCTGCAAAATGTTTGTCTTCATTTTCAAATGTGATCTTTTAACAATTTCCTTTTCTAATTAGTTTTTATCTTACAGCAGTTTTTCTTGAAAAAAATACTGTTAATTCAAAAAACACATTTTTCGTTATCCGAACACTGTATGTGTGTGTGTGATATAAGTAAATCAATAATTAAAAATCCTAAATTCTCCCTTAAGATTGTTTTCGATTTACCGAATTTTTTCGGTCTCGATTATTCTAATTTGTTAGAAATAATTACATAAAATTTGTAGGTTTTCAATAGATAAAGAATCCAAATTTTTAAAAATTTTGGTGGGTTAAAATTCCCTTTTATTATTTTTTTTCATAACATTTAACAACTCATTTTTCAGGAAAATAATTTTTTTTTATTGACTGTTTAAACATCATTGAAAGGTGTTGAATAAAACATTTTTTGCATCATATGTTTGACATACATTTAACATGCGAGACTTATTTTGTAAACCACCATAACACAAAACCATTTAAAACAAAAATTTTCGAAATTAAAAATTTAAGCTTGTTGAATGTTAATCAATCAAGTTACGTTAAAAAGTGGCATCCACAATAAGAAATTCTTTTTGAGATGTCAATAAACTATTGAATAATCCATAAACGTCATAACTAGTTTCCTTTGAGCTATTATCTATCGGTGATCGTCAATTTTATCCTGTTATGATAAAAACTGCATAAGTTTTTGAATAAAGACAAAGAAACAATAAGAGAGAAAAAGAATACTTTTTTGTCGACTGAAACTTAAAATACATGCAAAAACTATAAGAAGGTGCAAATACAATTTGTTTATTATTAAACTCTAGTAAAAAAGGCAAAGTAATGGTTTCTATTTAAAAAAAAAAAAAAAAAAAACAAAATTTATTTTTTTTAAAAAAAAAAAAAAAAAAAAAAAAAAAAAGGAATCATTTTTGTGTAATGAATATCGATCAAAAATAAAATCCAATTAATTAAGAAACATCGCGACTCTCCCGGAAGAAAAAAAAAAAAACATTCTTAAATGAGCTACGGCTACTAATATTGCATCTTTCTGCTTCTGTTATAATTTCTTTTGTTTGTCAGTTGCAGTTCAGTATGTAACAAGAATATTTTGAATGTAAAAATTCGAAGCAACGATTTTTCACAAACATTTAAAAATCAATTTTCAAGAACAGGCTTAGCCAACCTGCAGCTCGCAGGTTGGCCAGGCCTGCAGGCGGCATGTAGCCCGCATTACTGGATCATCTTAACAAAAATTTAAACTTTTTTTGTACATAAATGTACTGAAGAACATTTCATGATTCATTCGTATTACTATGAGAATATCTCAGTTCAATGACTCAACTGTTCATCACAATTTTTCTTCGATATTCTTGTTCATTGAACAATTTCATAACAGAGCCCATTTTAAAATGTGCGTGGGCCATTTTTGTGTGAATGGGCGATGCATATTGTAGACTTAACCAGCAAACCTACTGGATAGCGCGGGTGTGCCTTACTACACGCGGAGATGGATTGCGACGAGCGAGTCATGCGAAATAGAAGCAGCCAGTTAGTTTTTGTAACAAGCATGATATATTTGACCCAGAAACGTATGAATTCGAATAGACTGGCAGCCTTTTGATCGGTAATAATTTAGCACTAGCATTCGGTTGCAATTGCAAAGCAGTTTGTTAAATTATATTTCATACAAATACATATAATAAAATAAAACAATTTCCCTTAATTTATTGCATAATGTTATTGATTTGTGTAATGGGCCTCCGAATAATTAGTCGCTTTTCGCAACTCGAGAGGTGAAAGTAGTAGTTTTTAAAGCGTGAATTTGAATTGGAGTTAAGAGAATCAAAATTAAAAAAAAGGTGATAAATCGAATTCACCCTACACAAACAATGAGGCCCGCCGGAATAAAATTCGTTTTCAAAGCGCATCGCAATCTCTTGAGTTGAATAGGCCTGCTTTAGACCTTTAAACGCTGTTAAAATTATAATCATCATGACCCATTTTCACTTAATTTCAGTGCACGTTCAAGTGGAAATATCTTATTTTACCCTAAGAATCAAACAATGCACCATGTCATTTATGCCGCCTTAATTTATTGTTTCAAAACGCAACTTGAAAATCGCGCATTCGCCTTTCTTCCTCTGTTGCTGCAAACACGGAACAAGCTTCCAACATATAGACTATAACACATGGATCCATGGTCCCAAGACTGTGCGGTCGTTTTGCGATTTCCTCCTTCAAACGCCAGCCGTCAATATAATAATCTTTGTTGATCGATTTACCTTTCAGGAGTAGTATTGAAAATCGCCGGCCGTATCCCAAAAACTGACGCCATGACTTTGCCAGCTGACTGCTGCGTTTCAGGACTCTTCGGACGGCTTTCGCCAGCTGTGCCACTGCGTTTCGAGCTCTGGGTATATTGGTATCATGTTAGCGGGTGCGACGCAAGAAATCTTTTGTTGCGAGTAAATAGCGATAAACAGCTTTCTGAATCATCGACTCGTTGCTGTTTTGTTCCATCGAAAGCAGCACCGCGAAAAACTCACACTCAATTTTCAGTAAATACACTTCCATATGATATCTGTGTCATCTCAGCAATCTACGGAGCTTCACTTTACGATCTTCTATAATTCTTTTCACTTCACATTCATTTCCGGTGTAACGGCTTCCAAGTCTGAGCGTTCCTGCGCTCATTTGTGTCGGTACGACCACGTTTCATCGGCAAACCACCGACAATCGTTGCTTTTGATGGACAAAGTCCGAGGTAACATTTTCAATCCATTGTTTCTTGCACGGTGTTTTACCCATTAAAACAATGTTTTATCAGAACACGAAACTCGGTTTTTCCATTTTTAAACAAACTACAAAACGACTTTACTCCAACCTCGATAACTCTTTTCTGGTCCGACGACTTAAAATTTTGACTACGTTTCAAGCAAAGGTTGCTCTAGAAAGCATCTGGTTACTGGTTACTACGAGTCTCTGGGTTAGTCTCGAGAGTTATTGATCCATGTGTTAAGTCTCATTTAGATAAGAATTTTAAAGAAATTTTGCAACGATGGGCTATTCGCGTTCTTCTGTTAATTATCTTTGGGACTCTTTATAATTTAAATTACGAAAAAAATAAAACGTCGACTCAGTCAGATGAAATGTGATCTAAGCATATCAGAGTACAGAAAAACAGATATAAACTATGTCAGAGTTAGAAGAAAGGTATGAGAAGGAATTGAATAATTTGTTGGAATATACTTGTGATTGCGTGAATATACTTTGTTATGAATCAAGGATCTTATTATGATATATTAGTCGAAGATAAAAGCTCTAAGCGTCACTAACTCGGATCCCAGTATCTTGGTAAACTTGATATTTAATATTTATGTAAAACTAGTTACTAAACATGTTGAGGGATCGTGAACTGATAAACCATTTCTCTTAATAGCATAAAAAATTATTCGAATGATAAACTGTGACTGTTTTAATTGGTTGAAATTGGATATGTCTGTACTTATATAGAATTTCATTTACGAACTTTAAGTTTGCGATTTAAGATGACGAAAGAGTTAGGTAATAAAGAGGCGTTTCAACCTGTTAAAAGCATTTGGGAATGAAACAAAAGGCTAAAAACAAAACCGTCTCCAATGATCAAGTCGCAGTCATCATTTATATGCCAAGCTCAAACTTTTATAAAAACAATCCAATTCAAACTCGGAAAAATTGATCTCCCCCTTCCCTTTAGGCATACAAAAGATAAATCATATAATAAATTAACAAAATATGAAATTATTGACTGAATTTTTTATAGACCACATATCTGTAAGAATATTTATTATTTCTTGCAATGTTCTTTATGTTGTTAATCAATATAAAATTAGTCACGTATGATACATTTTAAAATTTGTCATACATATTTATAACATAAGAAACTCCAGATTTTGCTTTAAAAATATTTTGTGGCTTTCATTTTACAAGATTTAAGCTATGAAATAAAGCTAAGTCTCTTTTTTTCAAATAACAAACATCTACTACAGTACTTAATAATATCATACAAAAATTTTTTAACTGGTTAATGCCAAAATAAACACAAGCAAAATTCGAATCTCTAATATATATATATATCAGCTTTTTACAATAAAGGGGTGGGGGACTCACTTGTTATGAATTATATATTTGTATAATTAAAAAAAAAAAAAAACATGTTACAGCCTATTCTTAGGAGTAACGCCACGCGATAAGAAGTTTCACAGAAAAGTCAGAGGAAATCTTAAAGGTGAATGGACATACACGAAAAATTAGACCTGAAAATTTTTTAAAAGATAAAATCAAAAATATGCACATCCCATTTCCAATGAATTAGAAATCAGGTTGATTACCAATCTAAATAAGATAAATCGTATTTGTACGAATACTGATTAAATACGAATTTCCATTTTTCGGATTAATTTGAAACTTATGAGGAATCGTTCTTTACCATTCGTGGCCACGGTAGCCTAGTAGTTATGGCAGCTAATTCGTGGCCGGCGGTTTTCATCGATCTCAAAATCCTCCTGTTCGAGCTTTGATGCCAAAATAAAAATAACCCGCCGTGTAGCCGGGGCTGATGCACATAAAATCTGTCGTGGCCCAAACCCTTCCATAAGCATGGTGTGGAAGTTAGGAGAGAGGGTGCCAGCTCCGGTGTCGTCCTCGTCACTTGAGCGAGGTTCAAAATTACGAGATCCGTCGCGAACAACCCTCGTGTTGCTTCTCGCGTGACGTTCATAAGACCAAACATCTTTACAATTCAGCCACATTAATGAACGTATTTTTTGATGCAACAGATTCAAAATGAATTCAGAGTTGCGAGAAACTTAAATTTTCAAATTGCTTCACTGTAATAAGCAAAATAAAATACTAAAAATTCTCTCAGAAGTTTATGAATAAAAATTTAAATAACAGTGGTGAGTTCGCGTTTTGGCGCGGAAATTGCTGATCCGCAGATGATCCAAAATAATAAACATATCGTTCAATATGACCGACGTCGGATCAAATTTGTGTGTATGAAAAATTTATGCACACTTGAATGTGAAAAGGAGTTCATAATTCAAATTTACTTCAAGCAGTGATAATGCATTTTAAAATGAATAAACAGATGGTTTCAATGGAATTTATGAAAGAATGTATGGATTAAAATTACCCGAGCTCAAAAAAAGTTCACGCATATTGTACAAAAAATGAAACGCCAATGTCAAACACCTTTCTTCTCATTTAACAGTTTAACATCATTTTAAGACATTTAAAACCCATTTCACAGAAAAATCAAGACTGGCGCGTTCTTAGGAAAACATACCAAATTGAAAGTTAATAAATTTGAGTATAAAAAAAATGTTTAATTAAAAGATGAACTAAATGGTACAAAAATAATTTTTAATCTCAAATAGCATACAATTATAAAAGCTTGAGGCATTGAACTAAAATTCCTAGACACATAATTACTGATAAATTAAGTGCCATCACTGTTTACTTAAATATGAGATTAAAAAAAAAAGTATTATAGTGCCTCAAGCTTTTAGAAGTTATATTTATTTTACATAGCTAAAAAAAATAATTTTTAGACCTTTTAATCCATCGTTGAATAAAAGTTTGATTTAAAAATGTCTTTTACCTAAATTTATTTCAATTCTTTTTTTAATTTTGAAATTTAAGACTAAAAAGGAAATTACGTAAACTATTGTAACTGTTTATTAACGTCGCACTGAGAAGGAACACGGGGGCTACTGGCGACGGACCTCAAAATTTTGAAATGAAGGGAATTGTGAAGAGGACGACGTCTGAATTGGCATTTCCATCCCCATCACGCCAACACAAGGACTTGGGACCTCGACCAGATTTTACGCGCAATAGTCCTGCTACACGGTGGGTCTTAAGTGACATCAGGGTTCGAACACATGACTCGAAGAAAACAACGCCTGTTGCAAGTCCGCGACCTTCACCACTAGGCTTCCAAGGCCATTTACGTGAGCTATAGGTGTGTGCAGAATTTCAGCTTAATTTGTCATTGTGAAATACAAAATTTGGCCTCCCAAGCGCCCCCTGAATTCCGTCACTGTCTCAGCATTATAGCATATTAATACCATCGGAGTTATATGTGTATGCAACATTTCAGCTTCATCCGATGATACAGGAAGTAGGTTAAAATTCGAAAGGAAATTTTTTTTACACATACACTTGCGAACACGATAAGTTAAATAATAGTTTTTTTTAAAAAGGAAATGCTTCAAAAAAACTTTTTTTTGTGAGCCAAGTCACGAAAAATGGCAGCGTCGCAATTGTTTAAAAAAAAAATGTCAATATATTCTTATTATTGTTATTTTGTTAACAATACAGTCTAACGAATTTTTTAAAAAAATTGATTATTTGTTAAACACTTCTAAAGAAAATTTTTAAGAAAAGTTCTATTTTAAAAATAAAATAATTTATAAAGCATGAGAAACGAAAGAATATTAAAAGAGTCTTTACAACTGAAAATGTAATCAATTCTGTGAATTACCCACAGATTCCTTTCATAATTTCTCAGCATTGAAATGTGCGTATTAACCCAACTTGATTATTTTATAAGTCAACTGAATTTAAGCATTCCATTGTAGAATTTCAGCACCGAAAATTCCACGAAATATAGTTTACTAAAATTTTAACAGCATGAATAGTTTTAATTCAAGAAAATAAAGGTAGTATAAAAAATCAATCAGTTTATTAATTCTAAACATTCAAAAATATAAATTGTATAGTCAATAACAGAATCACTGTTAATGATCTAAAATTAACATGCATTTAATCATTTGGAGCCTATTATATTTTTCGCATGAACAAGGAGTTCCCGGTCAACCTTGAAAGCAGGAATTTCGATGAAATCAACAGATAATGCAAGATAAAACTTTGCGAAGCAGGATTGTCTTGTATCAAATGATAAAAGCCGGTTTTTAATGATATAATTGGAATGCCCAAAATTTAATACAAATAAAAATACTATTCACCCATTTCAATTTAAAAATTCTACACATACACTAGCAATGTGAGAAAAATATTTTTATTTCATTTCTTTGCAACGCTAAAACTAATAAAAAATTATTGGAAGAAAAACTATACTCCTTGTCAAATAGTAAGTTTAAAACATTTATAAATGATTAACATTAAAATATATATTATAATTCCAACAATCTGAGGATATAAAAATATTAAATCTCAGAACTTTTAGCATAACTGGTAATTTTTTTAAAATTGTGTGACAAAATCGCTTCATTAATAGTGAGACATTTACTCAATAAAAATCAGTCTAAATCTTTAACCAGAGCATTTAAATCCTTGAATAAATGAAATGAAATATGTAATGTAAGCACTAACATATGTTTTAAAATCGGGAACTCTAGTTCAGTAGACGAGCGCTTTACCTCTACACCATCGGAGCTTAAATGACATATGTAAAGCAGTTTACTCAACTCGAATCTAATTATTAAGTTGTGTTATAAAACAACTTTCATTTTTTTTTGTATGTGTGACACTTATTTTACTTTCATTAAGTAACAAAATTATATTAATTTATATAAAATTATATTATTCTCATCTTCATGGTAACGTCCTTGAAAAATGAGTTTGGTTTGAACTAGAAAGAATTATCCACAGTTTTGACGGACTTGCTCTTCAAAATTGAAGATTTTTTTTCCTTGCAAGAATTATCTCTTGAAAAACTGAAAGAATGACGTTTTTGCGATTGACAATTGCGAGAGGATTTTTACGGAGTATTATCATTATCTTTCACTTCAACTCGTGATGAATTATATACCTCAACAATCTCACCACATGCTCAATATTTTTTCTAATGTCGTTTGCTTTCGAATCTAGTAAAGGTGTGTCAATTTTTATCAAGCCAGTCTTTTGCGAACAACATTGTCATCGGTAACTCATCATGTATAAAAAAAAAAAAACTTGATTTTTAACTGTGAAAGTAGACTTGTGGCGACTGACATGTGATCTTTATTCCATTCACTAAGATTGTGAGATGCCTCCGCTCCTAACTTATTGACTTTCCCTAATTTCTTCAGATGGTGGCAAACAGCTGATTGTGACATGTTCTATCTTTTTGCAACAGTTCTTGTAGATTGGCGAGGATTTTACTCCAATAATGTTTTTAAAAGGTTTTCGTCCAAGTCGAAAGGACGTTTCACCCTGGGTTCGACTTTTAAAGTCGTATCTCCAAAAGCAAATTAAACAAATCAATTTCTAACGGCTCGGTCGGTTATTAATCCTTCAATGTATATTCTGCATTTTTTTTTTTTATCTATCGCCTCAGCCCTATTGCCTTGTTTAAATTCCCAAAGCACCACATGACGAATGTGCACTTTTTCACTCTCCATATTAGGGCAGGAGAACAATTTAATATATCGTGTACCGCTCAAAACCAAAAACTCATTTGTCGCGGTGATTAACAGAGTTTATAGATGGGAACAATAGAATCTACCTAGTTGCATCGAAAATAATCTGACTCGATCAAATAATTTTAATATCATAGCTCCTTATCTTGCGAATCCCTGAACAGTAGAATTCAAATAACGTGATCCGATTCAAATTCTGAATGTCTTCTTACAGTTGTAGCTTTAATTTCTTTAGTGCTCCCAAGACTTCTGATTCTATTCACCATATTTCATTTAAAATAGTAAAGATCATTTGCATATAGCAAGGTTCTTTCACAAGGAGAGGTGCTCATTTCAAACATCGTAGAAAAGCAACCACAGAGGTTGGATAAGGGAAATGACCCACTATACTCGTATCTACAAATACAAGAGCACGCATTAGTCAATGATTGCATTGATTTTTTTTTTTTTAAAGTTGCCTTTTGGGAAAAAAAAAAAAAAAAATGAGGGCTATTGGCGACGGACCTCTAATTTTGAGTCTCGGTCACGTAATGATGCCGACATCCGAAATAGCCCCCCCCCCCTCTCCAAACTTCCAACACCATCCCGACCTGATGACAGTGAGCCTCGACAGATTTAATGCGCACCAGCCCAGCTACACAATAAGTATTTAGTAGCATCAGGACACGAGAGACCAAGACCATTCGCCTACCACGGTCAAATTGCATCATTGAAATAAGGTCTTTTAGTTTAGTTTTCATTAACGTCACACTAGAAGCAACACGAGGGCTATCGGCGACGGACCTCGTTATTTCGAACTACGGTCAAGTGACGAGGACGACACTTGAGCTGGCACCCCCCTCTCCTAACATCCACACCACGCCAACGGGAGGACTTTGGGCCCCGACGGATTTAACCTGCATCAGCCCCAGCTACACGGCGGGTCTTTGGCATTGAAATAAGGTCACTGACTACGTTTTGAATTTGATTTATAAAATCACTACTTAAAAAAAACTACTTGTCAAAGGACAGAGAATAAGATCAGGATTCAAAAAAATAACCTCCAACATGTTAATTTCTTGTCAAAAATACGGAAAAACCTCACTGACATTTAAAGGAAGTAAATATTACAGGAAACGTGTCTTTTGGCCTTGAAATGAGAAGTAATTAATACAGAGGGGAAACAATTTATCTTATAAATTCGTTGAATTAGTTGCCCACTTTTACAAATTCACACACTTCATTAAGCTAATGTTTCAAACAGAGGTAAAAATACTTTAAAATATACCTTCCACACCTATACAAAACTTGAAAATACGATATTTCAATCAAGATGAAGAAATCAATTTTTTTTTAAAAAAAAAAATATTAGCCATAAGAAGCCTTTTATTCATACCTGAATAGAATTTTTTTTTTTTTTTTTTTTTTTTTTTTTTGCCTGAAAATTTTTTAAGTTTGATAATAGATTAAGTATATCAAAACAAGTATTCATAATTTACTGTAGCATCAAAAAGATGCGATTCCGAGATAAAACAATATGCTGATTTGCATACCTTTCTGGTGTACCTAAATAACAATTTCGGTGTTTCGAATAATTCATAATTGTCGCCAAATACTGCAATTTATAAGTTCAACGTCAGCCGGCTTAAATACAATTGTGTCTAGACAATCACATGCTGAGTTTCACCCTTGTCAAGGTAACCATCAGTAACAAAAGACTATTCATGTATATTATTCAATACAAACGCCATTTAAAAAGTATTATTCATGTCATGTTCATTATGCAGATCATCACAGACTTCATAAACACAAAAAGTTCAAATAAAACTCATCACTTATTTTACATGAATTCGCCATTTTCTGAGGACGTCATTTATCGATTGACATTAAGAATAATTATCGGTAAAATGTTCTTCCGTTTTATTTCTAAAAGAAATTCATTTTCAGGATATTCTTGTTTTTTATCGTACTATTTTTTTCACAGTGCGACTATCTCTTTATTGAAATTATTTCATAACATAATGACTTAAAAAATAATGATTCGATATCAAAGTAGATTGCAAAAATTCAAAATATCAGTCGATTTCATTCAGGAAATCATCAAAAATGCTATTAACTACAGAAAGAGACGAAAAGAAAAATGTGCGAACTCAGAAATTAGTATATTATGCAACGCAGTTTGTTTCTGTTGAAATGTGTTGAATATCAATTGTCTGCTTCTGCAAAATTATATTGTTTCTTCAGACATCACAGCTTATAAGAGAAGTAATAGATAGTGTTAAATCCCCGCCCCCTTTAAGTAACAGAGATAATTAAGTAAAAACTGAAAGGAAAAAATATCAAAGTAGTACACAACATTTTATTTAAAATTTTGGCTGGACTGAAATATGGTAAACAAATGAATATTCAATAATTTTTAACTATAAAAATTGTGTTACAACCATTAAAATAAATTACACTAATCATTATAATTAAAGTTTATTTTAAATCTGTAACACGCAAATTGGCATAAGCTAAAAATCCAAAATTTCATTGAAAGTTTCGAATTTTTTCCTACCATCTTTCATTTTGCGGTTATTTTAACAAAAACTATTGAAGGATATTATGGAAAGTTCTTCTAAAAACATGTTTATTTAAACAAGACAAATTCAGAGCGAAGAAACAATATCAAAACAGTAACATATTTCTCGGTTTAACAAAACTTTTTTTTTTAAAAAAAAAAACAAGGGGGGGGGGAGTAAACAAAAGTACAAGAGGAAAAGAGTTCACTATACAAACAGTAAAATATAATTCCGTCAGAAACAATTTTAAAAATTAATACTTACAGAAGACTTCGCTCATGAAACAAAATAAATATTTTATCAAATAATTAATTTTAACTCACATAGTCACAGACATATATACTACAACTTTTAGACAAAAAAAAAAAAAAAACTCCTCAAAACTTGCTCGAAAAGAACACTGAATAAGATTTTAAATTACAAAAAATAACATAGAACACAAGAGAATGACATATTAACTAATAGAATTTTCTAAAGGTAAAAAATTGGTAGAAAATTATCATATAGAAAATCACATGTAGAAAAATTGCAAGAGCTTTCGAAACCTGAATTTTCATTCATTAGAAACTTAAGTCGATCTTCAACAGAAAGTTAAAGAACAAAACTCGAAGCTTCTATATGAATGTAAAGAAAGATAGCTAAGGTTACAGGTCCAGCTAATCTTTTCTTGAATATAACATTTAGCCATTCGACCGAGGATAATATAAAATAAAGAGAGAATTGAATTCGGTGAAGCGAAAAAAGGCCTTGAACATAATTCAGCCTTCTTTCGATATATATCATTTCTTTTCACAGATATTATTAAATATAGATAATACTTCATTTTTCTATTTTAACAATATTGGCAATCTTTCAGATAATCTAATATCAATTTATGAAGGCGTCTAAAATGTAACGAGATGTTAGCTTGTATGTGTGTTTTCAATAAAAATTGTGATCTATGTGTACTTTTTCTTTCCACATGTAAATGATTAAATTATAACAAAAATAACTTCAAAAACTTGAAATATTCAAAAAGTTTTAACACAAAATACAAATATTGAAACAATATAAATAATTTATGCACGGTTATATTTCAAAATTGAGTGCTCATCTTAACCAATAAAGAATTATGCAAAACGAAGGGAGAATACGAGATTAATGCATTTTTTCTTAAGGATAACAATTCCTTTAACGAAACGTTTAAAAAACATCTGAAAACAAAATGAATTCGCAACAACGTTTTTTAAAAAAATTCCAATTAACGTTCTGATCTGAAATGTGGCATCTTTTAAAACGATTTACATTACACACACACACAGTCATAAGTTTTAAACACGAAAAAAATTACAGAATCATATGCTCAAGCATTGATTACTCGTGAGCATTTCATTTTATAGCAGTAAGGCTAATTCAAATTATAGAAAGGTTTATTAGATTGGTTGGAGAAAAATAACTCTGTAACACACATCGGTGTTATTTATTCTTCATTCTCTTATTTTTATTAGGTTAAAAACATATATTTATCTGCGGAACTAATTATTAGGTTCTTGTTTCAATAAGATGTCCATTCTATAATTAGTTAAATGACTCCTATGAAAAATGTAAGTAACTGTAATTCAATACCAATGCAATAAAATAAACTTTACAGCATATGTGTCATAAAAAAAAGACGATCAGAACAATAACGACCAATTAGTGGCTTTTCAAACTCGTCTGTTCAAAATTATGTGCTACACTTAAAGAAAGAAAAGTACTTCTACATTGACCGTAAGTAAGGAAATGTTTTTAAGAAAGCCAAAATGAGCCAAAATTAAGAATTGAAAACTATTGATTTGTTGAAAAATTGCAGTTATTAATTAAAAATTTTAGAAACCATTTTTATCAAATATTTTACCTTCAAGAATTAATCTTTCCAAAAATACTAAATATTTATCTTTCCAATTAAAAATAGGAATCACAAAGTAATTTCGACGGAATTTGAAAATATTTCATTAACTATATTGTTATCAATAAGAATTTTGAAAGCGAAGTAGTGCATTAGCTTTCGTTTTTAGTCCTAACTATCCAGAATATTTCATCGCTTTTCATTGTTTAAAAAAATGAAAAATCAATGAAAAAATGAATTGGAAGAAACTTTTAGGTCATCAAAAATGTCCTTGGAAATATTGACAAGTCATTATTCCTCGCTGCTGTTTACATTTTCATTCACGTTTTGAATGTCACCATTATTGTTGATTTACAAAAAGAGAAACGAAAATCGAAACCATAAGTTTTTGACTTAGTTTATGAACTTTTCTATTCAAATGAAAGTTTTTGTACAAAACATTTAGAAAGTAGTAACTGGATGACTTCTTTTTAGAATCCTATTATTTTTTCATTTGCATTCAAATTACCAAGGATGAATAAAAAATGCTATTTACAAAATTTTAATATATAAAACATAAGAATTATAAGAAAAAAAATTTATTCTGCAAGTACACAATTAATATATCTATAAAAAATTCGTTTACAAAAATACTAAGCGATATTTAATAAGTTGTTAACCTCCAATATTTCGTTATTAATGCTTGTCAACCGATTTGGGTGGAATAGTTTTACAATATTTAGAAATTAATAGCTAGAGACTTGAGTTACTCATTTTTTTTAATACTTCTCTTAACTGGAGAAAGATACTTTAACGTATATTTTGGAATATAACAAATATGAATGCTATCACTGTCACTTAAATAAATAAAATGCACTTCAAAATATTTCAATAAGCTGAATATTGTGATGAACATAGTCATAATACCCCGTTAATTCGACAGTTCGCTTAACTCGCGGTTTTATTATGGTTCCCCCTCCCCTTTCTTTTTTTTAAAAAAAATCAGCTTAATATTTTTTGATGACTCAGGGCTTTTTGTAAAAAGAATACAATCAATATTTTTTTTTTTAATTTCTATTTTATATATCGTGGAATAAATAAAAAATTTAAACAATATATATCATTGGACAATTAATAAGTTAGAATATATATTGTAAGATAAATAATTAATGAGAAATTATGTCCCAAAAAAGTAAAAGTAACGATGAAAATTCATATCGATGTTGGAATTTGTAGAATCGCTCAATTTATATTAATACAGTAACTAGTGTGCAGTAGCCATGGCTCCCGACTACCACGAGCTAAAACGAGGTTCGACTGTAGCTGTGAAACACCCAAATATTCTGGTTAACATTAAGCTATATATAGATACAAGTGAGTGAGAGTTTAATGCACCAGAGCCAAATATGGCTGTGCTGCGCAAAAAAAAAAAAAGGTAACTGCGATCTAAATGTTTGAAAAAAAAAAAAGTGGAAGAATAAGATAAGAATTGATTGACCAGATGGAGGGTCGAAAATTAAGAAGGATCGCTAAGGTGGACTGAGAAGGTGTGTTATCCGTGTTTTACCAAAAACGGTGAACACCATGGGAAAGATCACTATTTTTCCTCGGACGAGTGAGATCCGGACTAACTAGAAGAAGGTAAGCCCCTATGATCATATATAGATACATGACAATATTATCACATTACATTATAATCCGACACTTAACCTTTCAGACTCTGCCAGAAAGCCGGCATTTTTACACCGGCTGGCAAGACAGAAAATTATTTTATGCCTTCTTACTTCAACGGAATAACGAAAGATATCAATACAGAACAGTAAAGTTTTAATAGTTTTAGTCATTTTTATGTGTTTGACATTTTATTTGCACTGTATTAAATTATGTACAATAATAAATAGCTTTTTCTGTTTAAATGTATTAGCGATTTTCAGGAATCAGGCGGAGTTCTAGGACGATATTTGCCGGATTACCGAGATAGTATAATATTGTTGTTACTTTGCTTTTATTTCTCTTTGAAAATAAATGTAATTCGACATAAAAAAAATTTTCATTGTTCTTTGAGTATTATTTTATTAAATTTCCCTCTCGCAAAACTCTCACAACATTACTTATAACTACATTGTAAGAGATTTAAAAAATTCTAATATGGTTTCATATTCTTCAGCTGTCGATAAATGGTATTTATCACTTCTCAGGAAGCACTAATCAAGAAATTTTACATTAAGATTTCTATATCCGTAACACAATCGAAACAGCTACAACACCTACATTTTGAATTTTCAAATAAAATTTAAACTCGGTTGAGTTGATTATCCAAGAAATATCAAATAAGTTAATGTACGAAAATGGATCATATACAACACTCAACTTATTCTGACCTGTTTAAATATTATATTAATATTATTACAGAAAATATCAAGCATAAAAACCATGAAGATTTAATACTTATTTAATTTCTCATACACGTATTTTAATTTCTTATTCTTATGACAAAGGTAAGTGAACAACTATCAATTATGACTATAACACTATATATTTATAATACGAATTTCTCCAAACAAAACAATGATATAAATAAAACATCCCATGTAAATTAAAATAATAAATTGAACAGAAGCTTTCCGGGTTTTAATATCAGAGTCTTAAAAATTACAATACTCAATTCCAATATTTTAAAGTTTTCCGGTAATCTTAGCATCTAATATTGCAATTCTGATTCACTGTTCACGTTGAAACGTTATATATATGTGCGCGTGCGTGTGTGCGTATTTCAACACGTGATAAAAAAAAACCGGGAAGTTATGCCTAATTTGGCAAGTGATCATAAAACAATGAAAAAAAATTTACTAAAGAAAAATAATGAAAAACTAACACTATCTCCCCTTACGTAGAGTAGGTTCAATCGGACAAATTATAAAGCAAAATTATTGTGTTTCATAATCATAAGGGGTAAATAAATTTAGATTCATATTAGCACAGGTTCCATACATGAACATTAAATCTACGTGTACAATTTTGAAAGACTTACTGCAATTTAAATGGGAGGGGGGGGACCCCCATAAACCGAACATTAGAGAAGACTGCATGAGATTAAACTAACTGACAAGTTTCAATTTATATATATTTTTAATGTGTGCATTAGTTTTTTATAGCGATAAAGTCTCTTGAGTAATATTAAACCCACAAAAAGCAATCTCAATTTGCTTACGTCAAGATATAATGATTGTTATTTGATCGTTAAAGTTTGGGACAGAACGAAGTAAGAAACGCAGCTGACACTACAGTCTTAAAAGTGAACACACGTGTTGTATTTATCTTGAAAAAAGAACGATCTGTTACGAAAGAATGAAGCGTGTTTCACAACATTTTGCAGAAATTATTCAAAGGTTTAAAAAAAAAATTTAGATTTCATTCAACAAAACATTCAAGTGAAATTAGGATTCACAAAATCTATTTCGCGAATAAAACACAAAAAGGAAGAAAATATTTCAGTTATCCTTTGACAATAAATGAACAAAGTAATATCAAGCTTTAAAAATCAAAAATGATAAACATTTTTTTTATCAGACTACAGAAATTCCCCTGTGGTTTTTTTTTTTTTTGTAAAAGACGTACTATAACGGTTTTATTCTATCTCTCAAAAATTAAATTGTGTCTCAAAAATAAACTCAAGAGTTATGATATTTCTCCTTATCCAAAACAGCATTTATCATCATGATATAATAGTGAACGTTTTCACTTTGTCGCAACAAGACTACTACAGCTTCTCAAATAAATCTGATAACTAATTTCAAACAATGATCGTTCAAGCATCTGACCGTAAGACGTCACACAACGGTAAACAAGCCTACGATAACGTTTTACTTTATTTTCGATAGTGAAACGTCACGTTTAAGGTGAATGTGAGTAAATGAAAAGGATAAACATACATTTCGTAACTTACAACCATTTTTCTCGTGAAAAAGGCGCGAATTTTAAGCACTTCTGAAGTATCTCGCATTTCGATATGTGTGTGTGTGTGAGAGAGAGAGAGACAGAGAGAGAGAAAAAACGTTATAAAAGAAATGTTACGTGCAAAATCTGCGGATTAAGATTTAATTTGACTTTTTACTGAAAAATGTGTAAAAGGGTTTTGATCTGTATCTTTGTAAGACTTCGGGATAACAAATTCTTAGAACTTTAAGGATTAAGATTAAAATAAATTTCCATCATCTGTTAACACATGAATTTATACATCTTAAATTTACATTCAAAATTGTACAAAACACGATTGGTTGGTTGGAATTTTCAGCACTGAGTCCTCGAGGGACATTGTGCTTAATACAAGGTGAAGGTAGATATACGATTAATATATAAAATTTTGAAGAAGTATTATATATTTGAATTTTTTTTTTTAGTATTCTCAAATTTTATTCCTTTTGTATACAATCAAAACAAAATATGAAGAAAAAAAATTATTCTACAAGTCCTTCCTAGGCGTACAGTATTTACATCATCTCTTTTCTTATTACGAGAAGGAAACACAAGTATGCATAACAATGGGTGTGAATCAAAACATACATCGTTTTCACCATCACTAATTTCATTCACAATAAAGTAGTTAGTTCCCTAACAACAAAAAGTATAACAGACATTTCTAAGAGAAGCAAATGTCAGTTACCTCCCAAGAGTAATACAGCCATTCTTTTTTCAAATTGAAATTGTGACGGATGTTATAAAATTGAAAAAATGGGCGGGGGGGGGGACATGACTATTCTCCTACGGGCTTTAAAAAAATTTTGGTTTTTTTTTAACTCAAAATTTTCACTTTCAAATTTAATATTTTGTAAAACACTTCTTTTTGCATGTAACATGGGCAGAGAAAGTAATAAGGTCACTTCCTACTTTTCTCCATAAATGCATTTCTACCAAGTTCTGCCTCACTAAAGCAAAAAGAATGAAAAAAGACAGTTTTGTAATGTGACTAAGCGAAATATAAAAATAATAAATATGAAACAAAAGTTCCCCCCATGTACGTACTACAGCCACTAGTGAAAGTATTAGTCAATGGCCCATCAATGGGCCATATTATCTACAGCCATAGGTTTCTAAAAACACAAACAAAAAAGATTTTGAAAAAATTAATCCCATATTATTAAAGAACATTTTAAAACGTAACAAAATCAACACTAAGCATTACATTTCACCGATTCCTATATCAATTCCAAAAAAAATGTAAACAAACCAGATCAAAATAACGATTGTTCTGGGAAGATGCAAAACATTAACCTCGTCCTGAAAACTTACTATAAAAGGGCAAAAGAAAATGATTTATAATGATCTTGTTTCCAATTTATATTTCAATGCCTTCTTAAAATGTGTTGTTTCAATTTCAAAACTCATAACTTTCAAACATGTGGAGCATGCGATTCTCCTACGTTCTAAATTTGTCAGTGGAAAAAAGACACTAAAATCAGCTCTTAAAAGCTTCATTATCAATTGGTCTCCTGATTTTCAACAGTTTGTATCCAAAAGAAATGCTTTTGGCTATTTTTGTAATTTCATTGCAAAATCTTTGTAAATATTCGTAATCCTTTTTTCTCTTAAATTTTCCCTTTTATTTTCCTTTTTTTTAATGTTTTTTTACTTATTTCTGTAAGCCCCGGACGATACTTTGTGTTGCATGGGAATTTGTTGTTTTCAATAAAGAAATAACTTTCAAAAAGATATGAAAGATAGCAAACAATTACATTTGTTATGCCTTCATTTTTTTTTTTCTTCTTCCTCCCTTCGATTTTAACAAGAGGTAAAGAGTTCGATAAGGTAGATATAAAGAGAGTGCGTAGGAGGTAAATCAATTTTGAGTCGTAACTTTGGTAGTAACAACAGTAGTACAATACCTAATTAAGGTTAGTAACAAAAGCCAAGAAACAAACCGCATTAACTAAGTGACGACTTGAAAAAATAACCGCAAAATTGAAACCCCATTTTATATTTATAGTTTTTAAAATTTCTTCTAGTGAATGCTGCAGAAGTATTTGATTTTTTTCTAGTCTAATTTATTGCATATTCAAAAGATTGTTATATTAACATAGAACTAAGCCTTGAAGAAAAGACATTCAAGTGTTAGATCATGATTTTAACTGCAGATTTTTTTTATATAAAATAATAATTTCTAAATTTATTAGAAACAAAAAACATAGTCATCTATTAAATAATATTTATCCATGTTAAAAAGGACTATTAATCAAATTTTGCACATGCATCAATTACAGAGCCAAAGGCGATACATTTGCCATATTTTGAAGGAAAAAAAATTATTCAGCAATAAAATGTGCAAATCTTTCGCAACCATCAAAAACTTTATACGGCAACAATTCATATCGGGCGATTAAATATTATTTTTCAATGAGCAAACAGGAATTCTTTTAATAATGCCGATAGTGACGGAAAGATGGCCTTTACCTTACAGTAGACAAGAATATCCATAATTTATGACGAAAAGAAAAATAATTCGTATATATTAATCAATATTAATATCCAGATATTGTTACTTTCCTTGAAACAGTATAGATATTTAATCAATAAACCAGATACCGTTGGCAGTTGAAAAACCCGCTTAGCTTAAAATTTCCACGCAAAACAGGCCTGTGACACGTGAAACTATGTGCAGAAAGGTTAACCTCTGCAGAATTCAAATAGTTTCAAACAATGCGGCTTCTCACTTGGATGATACCTCACTGAACAAGTCATTCAATACACGCGCGGGACTGAAGCCGGTTCCGTATCGTTCGTTCTAAGAGAGAAAACAAATCAAAGCGCGCGTATAAAGAGGACAAGGACTTTTTGCCGGCGCCAGCAGTAGAAACAGAAAATGAAAGGTTTCAGGAAGTACGATAATTATTGTTGAAAGAGAAAAGCGGCGGCAAGACGTGGCTACGTGAAGCGTGGTACACAAGGAAAAACATTTTTTTTTTTTTTTTAATCAGAGTACGGAAATTAAAGGAGCGTAAAGGAGTAACATAATGTGCTTGATTATGTCAGTCTAACTGCTGCTACAAAAACAAACAGTTGGAAATATTTGTTACGTAGCTAAGACGGTTGAATGCGCTGAGTTGAGTTATCACTGCGTACCAAGCACTTGTACGTGTTAGAATGAAAATTTTCAAAAAAAAAACGAACAGCTGTTACGTTTTCTTATCTAAACATTCAAGAACTAGCAGAAGTTTAGGAACATTGGCAAATATATATATGTGTGTGTGTTTACATGACGGAAATTTCGGTATATGAAACGATTTCTTTTTTTGCAAAATTATTTTGCAATCATTATTATATTAATCTGCAAAATATATAGATGATACAATAAAAATTCTAATACAAGAAAGATTCGATTACTCAATATATATATATATATATATATATATATATAATTAATACTTTTCTTTTCGCACGAAACTTTTAATCAACCGATACATAGCTTCCGAGATTCTCAAATTGTGGTGAGAGTAACCTACATTAGAACAAAATGTCTGCAAACTGAGGGGAAAAAAAAAAAAGAATAGAAAGGGAACAAACAACGATTAAGCTTTTCCTCTCTGAAAGATGAATGTTAAAATATCCACACACATACACCAATTTCTTTGAGTGACATATATTATAACTTTAGGAAAACTGCATCAAAATAGCAGTTATTTTAGTTTCCAAGAAAATTGATAGTTATTTAATTACTATAAACACCAGCAAGAAAAATGGAAAATAATACATAAACCATAACAGAAACTTCGACAGTGAATGAATCGAACGAAAATGGCAATTTTACAATTTTGCATGTTTGGAGGAAATATTCAAATAAATTTGAATTAAAAAAATGAATATGATATTTGGCAGTTTTATCATTTATGGAGAGCAAAATTGCATTTCAATCACAAATCAAAAATAAGAGAAATTTTCACTTATTTTAAATGAAACGTTACTGAATGCATATTAAAAGGGAGCAATTTATTCCTTGTATATTTTGGAAGAGAAAAATGTATTGAATTAAAAAAGAAAAAATACAACTGCATTTCCCCCCCCCCCATTGTTAAGTAATTCTGCTAAGAATTTAAACCACATCATTTGACAAGTCGTACTAACACATGCTTTAATAACCATAATATATCATTTATGATGGTAAATTTGAAATTTATAAAAATTTAACTCCTTACATATTAAAAAAAGTCTAGGAATGATTTTTTTCCACCATTCATGTGTTTGAATATTGAAACAATAAAATACGATAAGCCTTTTTTTATTGCATTATAATTTGACTATGTTGTATAAACTCTTATTTTTTATAATCATAATAATACCATTTATACATAATTTGAAATTTATAAAAAAAAATTAATTCCTAACAAATTATACATCTGGAATACATTTTTTAAAACTATTAATGTGTTTGAATACTGAAAGAGAGCTGCACACCAACCTAAAAATGAATGGTAACAATAAAAAAAGCTCCTTTAAAAATATTTTCAAAAAATAAGTTTTTATTTAATCATTTGAATATGTAAATGAACATTTATTCATGAGCAGTAATAAAAAACAATGCATTTACACAAAACTACTTTGATATTAACAGATATGCTAAAAACCAAAATTACTATATACACATAAGTATTATTGCGTAAAAGATAATTCTCGTTAAAAAATTTATGAAATTTTAAATTTTAGTTTGAAAAAAGCGTCAAATCTTTTTACGTTAAATTCTTATCACGTTTAATGTCTTGTTATGCTTCAAGGTCATTTTTGCTAATGAAGGTAAAGAAAAAAAATTAAAGCAGCGACATTTTGATTGACAGGAAAGAATATGACAGGTAATACAAGAAATAATAAGTTTCAAGTTCGATCAGAGTTCAAATATCAGTCCAAAACTCTCTCTCTCTCTTTCAAAGCATGAACATCGTCGTAGGACTCACACTAACTTGTTAGTCACGACTACGGAATACACTAAGAGAAAATCCGAAATTCACGTTCTAGTTATTTATTCCAATTTACCTATACGCCACATATGTTTTGATATAAATCTATGACTACCATTACTTGAATTCGACTCGAGCCGTTTTAAAAAACATCCACACCCAGTAAACTGATCGCAGACACCGATAAGTGCATAACTCGACATATGTGCAAGCAAATAAAATGTTATGTTAGCTAAAACTCGAAAACTAAAGCTCGCAGATGACATGATGATAGTCTAACCACGTGTCATGAAGAGACTCTAGTAACAGAGGGCAAGCACGGAAGAAAACGTGTGGCTGAGAAGACTCGTGTTTACTTTTAAAAGTCAGATTCATTCAGACGATGACTCAGATTGAGGCGAGAAGGAGTACAAGAATGTCATTTTTTCGTCTTCCCATAAGCGTTGCTATAAGAAGCATGGAGCCAGTACCCAGAAGAGGATCGTGTAGGGACAATACCCTTAAATAGATTAGAAGAATAGTATATTATCATATACATTTAAGAAAGTACACATATTTTATTCCAACGATAATGGTTTTTTTTTAAACTAATACTGCATTGAATTTTTCCTCCATCTTTAATTTTTATCAAAAATTGAATTTTGAATTTAATATCAATTTGCGTTCAAGTTTCTTTAATTTCCTTAAAGCTAAAAATGCTGATTTTTGATCATAAATATTCGATTAGACTTAGATTATGTAATTATAACAGATTTTTAATCATCTTCCTGAGAGATTGATTTCAAACATCTTATATATTTAAATGTTAACATTGTTTGATGTTATACAAGGAGTGTACAACTACGAAAATGGAACGAGTCAAAAGGAGGGGGGAATCTTCAAAACTTGAATCATTGGTCTTCAACATAAGTTTAAAATACATAATCTAGCTTTATAATACACTAAAAGCATACTTAATTCATGTTTAACTAGAAAAGGACGAAGTTTTCTAGAGTGCTTAACCCAGGTGAGCTCCGACCTCCTGTCTTGAAAAGCTGTTAAAAGATAGCACATTTTTTGTTCTTACATTTGCCCAGATGCTATTTAATACAGTACTAGTCAACTGAATTTATATGTAGGTTTTATATTTGTTTGGATAAATTTGGAAGAAGGGGATTTCAAAGTAATGAGAGATTTTGTAGAAGCAAGAGAAACAAAAATTTGTTGTTGCAGGGTCTACGTGCCGGCTGAATGTGATGTTGATCGGAAATATTTTGAGCCGACTAGCCAGTGGAGGTGCAAAGAATTCTGAACACGAAGAGCAAAGAAAATGAATTGTAATAAACTTAAAGTTTTGCTATTAAACTTAACAAGGTGGTAAAAAAAAGTCAAAATAAATTACTCTATAAAGATATGCGACGAGTAAACAGTTTCTCAAAAGATAATATACAAATAATTCGCTCGGAGAGTCTCATTCAATAATGACCAACTGAAAATTCGCGATTACTTATATTAATCTAATATTCAACAGTTCAACTAATTTTAATGTAAAATTCAACAGTAGCCTCTAGAAAATGGCCAAACAAAGGGAAAAGAAATGGAGGAGGGGGGGAAGAAAACATGCTTACTCTATCTCTCAAGACAATGCGTCTTTCCCCGCGTCACTTCTCGTTCGTATGTGCTTGGCTGTTAACATGTCGGAGTTCGCATTCTTATATATTCACCTAATATGATCCCAGTGACTTCTGGTTATTAACAAAAATTAAACATATTCTAGTAATATACCTGTTTTAATACGTTTCAGGCAATTTAGCAGCTAAGACATCATTGAAACATTGCGATGACATATTTTTACAAAACTGTTTCCGTAATTACAAAAAAAAAAAAAGACAATGAAACGTTTTAAATAAAATTGGATCAATTAACGTTTTATAAAAATACATACCATTTCACTGAATCCTGATGATACTTATATTCTTAGAGATCTCCATACATTTTTTTAAATACCTTTAAAAAATCTCTCTTCATTTTTCATCATTTTATATCACAATCCAGGAATTAAACATGGTTAAAATAGAAGTCTGGAAGCGATTTTTTTATTACATCTAAAAGATACTCCATACCCCCCCCCGCGCGGCCGGAGAATGAAAGTTTTTTCCAGTAAAGATGTATTATCCATTTTTATTGAATAATAAAATCTTAAAGCCCAATTATATATATATATATATATAAATTAATAGCAATATCATGTATTAGCTACAAAGATATTGTCAAGCAAGACTCTTTTCAAAAATAAAAATGATCTAATAAAAGCGTTCAAAAAACAAACAAACTAGTATCTTAAATTTTAGTATACATTTCATATTAAAAAGTATTTTCATCAATGATAAAATTTCACCACGAAACTATTTTAAAAAAGTGCGCGCAACACATATGACGGAGAAAGTATGGAAACACGTAACTAAATGAAATCTAATTTATAACGATTCATATTGATTGCGATGAAATGCACAGCAATCATTTATAAAATTTTAAGCCAAAAAAAAAAAAAAAAAAAAAAATGTTACGTACAGGTAAAACACTAAAAATATAAAAATACAGCTGCGTACATAATTTTACCCAACATTCTTTCCGATCTTCCAAGTAACCTGTAAAAATATTTTTCAACTACATACTTTTCTGCTCAACGCTTATACCAATTTAATGAATCGATTGTTGATGATTACTCAAACATATACATTTTAAGTTCATCAACCTCTTAATACATCCCCACTCCTAAAGAAATATGAAAGAGAAGGGGGGGGGAAAGGACAAATTGCATGAAACAAGAAGCCGGTATAACAAAAAAATTGACATGAAATAAATTTTTGCTTAAGTAAAAAGCAAAAATTCTAATTTAAAATAAAAAAAAAAAAATCTTAAAGAAGAAATTAGACAAGGTAATAAAAGTACCGAGATTCGTCATTTTCTTATTCAGGGCAGTTTTATCTGAGAATGTTCCTGTCTTCGTAAACACCATTTGTGAAAATAAAGAATTCGATTCAACTAACAATTTTTCATAATTATACGTTGAAAATTCTCAACTGGACATTTTCGAAATACATCTGATCCCATTTTAAAATTATTTAACAATACCCCAAAAATTAATTCCATGTTATATGAATGCCACTCCCAAGTAGCTAATCCACAAAAATAATACAGAAATCAATTTTTAAGTGGAGAATAGAGAAAGCCATGGGCTTCCCATTGATCTTTTGAAAATTCGATCATTTTTGGAGAAGGCAATTATAATTAGGTGTCCTTCGCTTGTTTTCCAATGAACTTTCTCTCGGCTTCCCGGAAAGTTCTTGCAATTGTAAAATTTCTTTGAATCAGTTTGGATGAAATCCTCATGATCTCAAATATGATCAGCTACATTCACAAGAACCATCAGATATTCTCTGAGCAATTTCAATATTTTGTAAATATCATGCATAGCACTTCTATTATTTGCCATGTTTTAAACCCACTATTCTCTGTTAACAATACTTGGTTCTGTAAGAATAAAGAGACAAAATCACAAACATATAGTGGGTTGAATTTCCAACAGCACCACACACTGCAAAGAGTGCTTTTAATTTTAAATCGAATTCAAGTATTCTACGAGTTTTTTGTTTTTAGTTTAGTTTTTATTAACGTGACACTAGAAACAACACGAGGGCTATTGGCGACGGACCTTGTAATTTTGAACATCGGTCCAATGACGAGGACACCTGAGTTTGCACCCCCTCTCCTAACTTCCACACCACTCCAACAGGAGGACTTTAGGCCCCAACAGATTTAACGTGAATCAGCCCCGGCTACACAGCGGATCTTTAGCGGCCAAGGCTCGAACCTGCAACTGAACGGAAACCACCGGCCATGAATCCGAAGCCATGACCACTAGGCTACCGCGGCCATCAAGTATTATACGAAAGGTCTGTGGTTTGTCAATAAATATAAATATTGCTAGTGACTTGCAATTTAATGTTAGCTGTACGTAGATAGTGCCACAGTTATTCCAAATCTGGTGAAAACTGCTGGGCAGCAAAATGATTGTGTAAAAAATGTATTGTAATGCGGACTTCCCTAAAAGGGTTTATTTTTCAGTGCATTAACTTTCACGCTATACTAATAAATATTTCGAAACTTAAGAATCACTAAAATGCATACTATGGTATTTGATATGAAAAGTGATTTCAATAGATCAAAATTTGCAATACCTACTATCATCGAAAATTCAACAACACACTAATTCCAAAAGCGTTCAATTTTCAAACTCAAATTTGATTTTTCAATAGATGATTCTAAAAATATGGTTTAAAATCATTGTGGAAAATTTTCATATAAAAATAATTTTTCTTTTTTAATTTCAATTCAAACTACAATATAGTCAATGCTAATCTTCAAACTTAACAACATACATAAGTTTTTTTTAATCGTTACTTGATGCATATTTTAGTTGGGGAAAAGATAACAGAATTCCGACATAAACATGTTTATACAACACACACGTTTTCGAAATGTAAAAAAAATGACATGCCCATCTAAAGAAACAAAGCATGTACAATACTCCGAGGATGAAGTTTGACAATTGGGGAAAAGATAATATATTTCTGTGCAGAGAATACAATAGACACACGTCAATTCTTCTGGACATTTAAATGCAGTGAAACGAAAGTAAATGCACAAAGAATCATGAATAGGCATTATTCACAAAGAACACTAAAATAAAGCAAACAATGCAAAGAATAAAAGTACCGGAGATATTCGATACTTAAACAAAAATGTCATTCAGGTACAAAATAATACATCTCTTTAAAAAAATTTTTTAATAAAATAAAGAAATCAGTATACAGATTTTTAATTCACTTGTTTTTCTTAAATCAAGAGTAAATACAATTAAATATTTATTCTTTAAAGTTTTATAAGTTTCAAAACATTCCTTTCGTTCCCACGAATTAAAACAAGAGTAAATACAGCTTGGTTTATATACAACTAAAAATAGAATGAAGACTATCATTTTTCACCCATAACTTTATTGATTCTGTTAATTGTTATAATTTATACTATCAACTTTATCAGGTTAAACTTAAAATGTATTTATCACGATATTTAGAGATAAAATTGAATAAATTACCATACATAACTTTACCAATAAATTGACAGTCAAAAACATACAATTTCATTTATTAACGAACTACATTTGCTATCAGTAAAATGTTTAATTTTTGATAACTAAGTAGATTAAGATTAAATAAAGATGTTAAAACTCTACACTATCAAAAATGTGATCTTTATCAGAAACAAAGTATTTTTTTATTTGAAATAAAAACCCGAAATAAATTATGTAGTTGAAAGGAAATAAAACCTGATAGTAAGGTAGATTCACGCACAGGTTTTTTTTTTTTTTTTTTTTTTTCCGAGCAGGCACTGCTATCTGTCGTTATACTTAAGGAATAGGACCAATCGTCCATGCCAAACAGCGTACTATCTGTTCTTGTCAAGAATATCGCTTTTTTGCAATCTCCGTGAATTTTTCGAAAAAATAAATAAATAAATAATAGTAGTAAGGAAATCCCATTACAAAGCTATGTAGATTTTGCTTTGCTTTGCTTTGCTTTACATTCAAGGTAAGCGACACAACGCTCCGTGATATTACTTTGCTAGGTTTCGCCTCTTACCCGTTTTGTACTCGGTCTTATCCTATCAACACTCGGTTTTTGGTAAGACCAGGGTGACAAATCGTCTCCAACCCTTGAACTTGACACTGAATTCCCAACCTCTTCCGGAAGAAAAGAAAAAGAAAATCAACCGCAAAAAAGGGTTTGCAGACATTTTGATTTCAATCCTCACAAATCCAAATTAAAAAAATGAAGATACCATGCCGAAAATAATAATAATAATAAATAAATAAAAACATCAGTCAAAAAATGAAAACTCATTAGAAGAGAGAACCTGAAGAAAAAGGAAAGTAACGATATCGGAAACAAGGAAGATCATAAGGAAAGGCAAGAAAAGGTAAATTGCAGAGGATTCGTCTTCTGAGGAAGAGACAGAAGTGGCAGTGCATTACGACGAACATATATGACACTAACTCCAAATAGATGGTCATTTTACACAATTCGCAAAGATTGCGACTAAGAAGTCTGAAGCTGATTTGACCACGATGGCAAGCGAAGACGAATTTGTGTTGCACTAGCGACTGATTCACAAAATCCGAATTAATAGGATTTTTCAGTAAAAATTCCCAATTTTGTTTCTATAAATTTAATAATTGTATGATTAATTGAAATAAATTAAAAATAAAACGTTATTTGAGTATGCTTTGTGGGTTCTTTCCCCCTCTTGGTACCAGGTTCTACATGCCCTTCACTCAAAAGTTGCACTTCTGTTTTTTGCACCGAACTCAAAGGAATGTCAGATCCTACCACTTTTTCACTACCTATTAAGAGCACTAATACTACTTTGTCTTTTTTTGAAACATTTTGAGTGGCAGAATGGAATTATTCACCAACTCAGTCATGGTACACGGATTTACCCCTCTTTCCCCTAATGAATTAATTTACAATTTTAATAACTTTTTTTTAATATATAATCGCTATTGTTATATTAATTCATAAAGAATGCTTCCAGTAGCAAAGGCGTCCTCTAGCGACCACGCAAACGAGGATGAACGCTTCAGTTATGATGAACTCCTCACCATAACTGGTATTGAAAAAGGGAAGCCCAACGCCTTCCTATGAATATAAATTATGAAATGTAAAAGATTCTCTTTTTTACATTAATAGAGAAATTGGTTCACACACACGTCCATTCAAATCAATCGCTTCCCCCCCCCCTTCAACAATGATGATTTTTTGATGAAATGAAAATTAGAAGAAATTGGAGAAAATTTAATATTAATGATCGCAACAGAAATGTGAAATCAAAATGCAAGAGATTTCTATATTATGAAAACCATAGCGCATTTCTTCCAAATCCTTATGATGCTACTTAAAAATCGAAAGAATAAATCGTTTTCAAAAAGTAAATGAAATAATTTGAAATCAATACATAATAAAATATTTGCATATAGTTTATATCACTAGAAACTTTATATAATTTAGCTTATTTTTAAACAGGATATCTATTTCTCAGAGGGGTATACTTTTACTAACTAAATGAATGACTATAGATATCGATACATCGACCCTCGTTTTAATAAGTTACACGTGCTTATTTATATAAAAACATTCTATCCAAATGATTGCTCAAATTTTCCAACATTTCAGTCTCAAATTTTCCAACACTTCAACATTCAAATAATTAGATTTACTAAATTATTTTTAAATCCAGATTGCGGAAAATTAGATTTAAATATCTTTCGTTCAAAAATAAGTGTTAATAGTAATTATTTTAATGTTTTGTATCACTTTCAATTCAAAAATAGCTACATTAAATCAATTTGTTTCATAATATTTTTCTTGAGAAAAAATTCCATTAAAAAATAAAAAATTTAACACAATTTCTCACAGACATTCATGAATAAAATTTAAAATTTTCATTAACCTCAGCTGTAACATTTCAAAGTTATAGATCGGTAAACAAATAAAAATTATTCCGTAGATTTAGTTTTTTAATTTAATGAGGGGGGAAAAAATCATTTGACACGACCGAAAAATAGAGTGACATAAATCAGATAATAGAGGAAAATAAACATTTAAGTTCAACTCTTCCGGTCCGTCTCCTACTTTTTATGACCCAAATAAATAACCATAATAGATACTTCAGGATGCAACTTACACATCCTCAACGTGCTAACTCGTTCAAAGATTATATCTGTAACGAAGCAAAGATTAAGTCCATTATATACTGATCATTTTTTACCATGATAACTCTTATTTATAATTCATTGGGACTTCACGCGTCATTAAACAAGCTATTTGTATTTTAAAATGAATATCATAAAATTAGTCAATAATATTAAATATTACACTTCCTTTTAATACAATAGTAAGTGTAATAATTTTGACAAGAATGGAAAAATTCGGGTTTCATATGAGAAATGTGCATTTGTTAAAAGCAGAGGTTAAATACAATGTTTGTATAGAACCTTTTTTAACAAAAAGGAAGCATGGAAAATGGCATTGATAAATTTTTTAAAAAAAATTTACTGACACAAAGATGTCTAACCATATTACAGAAAAATACCAATTCTATTAATTAGAAATATAATTTAATTGTGCTTGCATTCTTTTCCTTTTTACAAAAGTCCCAGTAATAACTATATAATCGAAAATTTTTACAGTGCGCTCTTTTTAATTATTTATTTATTATTATTATTTTGCCTCTACGAATTCAATCTTAACCGTTTGAGTTCAAAAAGGACAATATTGCACTTCTTCGGTTCTGTGTCGAAAAGTGCCAGTGTTCTAGGCTGCGAAGCCGACAATCAACCATCGTAGACCAAAGAGAATTAGCAAAAAAGAAAAAAGGAATTAAAATATTCGATCAGTTTGGCATTATAAGGTAAAAGGTATTTTTCTACAATTTAGAATGGATTGTCTTGGCCATTATATTCATTTTTCATAATAATCTTAAAAAATTTCGAAATATGACTAGTATTAAAGATATTAATGTCGAAATCGCTGATGACATTAACTATTCGTTTAAAAATGATAACTTTACTATCATCGTTGTTACAATTCGAACCCTTATTATGCTATTCGTTCTACTTTCAGAAGTCACTGAATTACTGAAGGGAATGAAATAAAATTACATTGTAGGTTCCATAATAAAAAAAAATTAGTGAAAATATTACTGTACATAACTTCTATATATGCAATAAAATATTTAGGCAATATTTTATATGATTTAAACACTGATGTCAATACTTATGCTCAGAAGGAAGTCAGAACAACACTGAACAGAAACAATGAAGACTTATCGCATTTGAACAGAAAACGGTGGCAATTCTCGATTAGGAATTAACTAAGGTGTGATATCACTCCGATTTCAAGAAATTCAAAATTCTATTAAAGAAAGAAATGTCATAGGCTAAAAGGGATTTTTTTTAAAAAAAAACGCAGAAATATCTCGCAAAGATAAATATAATACGAACTCTTAACTATCTACCAAAAGAAAAGATATGTAGAAACAAAACCAAGAGGTAGGTGAAACCGAATCATGTAAATTCCAGTAAATGTCAAGGCGAAATGAGCAGGAATTCTTTTTTTCGTAAGACGCATTTATACCAACATATTGATAGATTCGCTATATTTTTCATAATTAAACATTTTATAATTCTGATCCCACGTTACTAAATTTTTCGATTTTTCACTCCTTTTCCTCCCCACGACAGTTTTTCAAAAACTTTTGTGGGAGTTTGGATGTAATACTTATACATAACACGGTAGCTTTTTTTTGTAAAAAAAAAATTTCTTACACATTTTTAAATAAGCTACTTCAAAATTTTAATTTAATGCTTAGTTTTAATTTGACATTATAATTCGTATTTAATGAATGTTTTGTCACATACACACATTTAAATTATAATAAGTAAAAAAAAAGCATAAATATTACTATTACCCGTACAAAACAACAACAATGGCTGTAGGTAAATCTCCATTTTACTCCTCTAAAAGGAACATATGATAATAATAAAAAAAAGACTGCAAACACTTGGTAAATTGTTTTGAAAATGACTGTCCCTAATGTACTTCAATAAATTTGATGAAACCATACGAAAACTATATGAGGAAAAAATTGCTTTAAGTACTCCCTAGACTTTTTTGTTTCCCTCGTATATTATTTATATATTATCACTTAACAGTAAGAGAAATATTTAAAATGTTCCTCTCCTACTTTAGAAAAAGGTCACACAAAAACAGAAAAAAAAATTGCTTTCCCTTTTCCCATCATTTTGACAATTCACCGGGATCATTGCACAAGTGGTTTTTATAAACAATATATTTAAGTGCATAAAAATGCTAACTTGTTTTGAATGATATATAACATTAAGAACGACTCAAAACTTTCGTATTTTAATTTATTACTCCAAAGTAACATTCCCAAATTTTTCTCAAAAAAAAAAAAAAAAAAAAATCGTAGGCAAATTTTCTTGTATTTCAAGAGCAATATCTTGACCTTGTTCCCCCTTCCCTATCAGCATTATAAAATAGAATATATAAGGCAGGGGGGAGGCTCATTTTCTCTTCTAAATTATAAATCAAATCTGTATAATGTGGAAGATACAATTTTCAATCATTTATCAATCAGAATTAAAAAAAAACACATTCACTATGGAAATTTTTTTAGTCCTGTATCAGAAAAATTATAATAATTCATAAAGACAAAAAACATATTATAATTAGAAAATAAAACAACATAACAGTTTTTATTACAGAACAATGAAACTTGTAGATCCAATAACTTTATTTTTAAAAGGAGGAAAAGTTAAAATAATTTTCTACTCTAAAAATGATAAATGATAAACTTTAAAAATATTACAAAGTCGAGGATTCAAACAGAATTACAATCACTACTCCAAACACCAAAAAGTAGATGCATTTGTAACAAGAACTTGAATTTTTGAAATTCTATTTAAACATATAATACAATGTTTAAACTAGAGTAAAACTCTAAATATAAATTAAAGATTACATTTTATTTAATTCTGCTCCACAGCAGTTAGAGAGGCTATAACGATCGACGAACTTCATGTTTTGAACCAATCGATATCATGGAGGAAACTGGAGTAGGTATTTCATTTTCTTACATTCTTCACCACACCATGAGTAGACTAAGTACAGTAGTATTTTACATGCAATAATGTCTTGGTAAAATCAGTACACAAATTCTGACTCATCAACTATAAAATCTCCTATCTCTGCCATGGTTGAATAACTTAGATTTGATAAATAGGTTTTGAAAGAATGTGGGGGAAGGGGTGCATATATAAAAATGCTTTTATAAAAATATTACAATGCAACAAAGCATAATAACTAAATCATAAAACTACTTTGAAATATTTTATACTTTTAATTGTAGGGGGAAAAAATTCTTCTCACAATAGAAATAACATTAGTAACTAACATAATAAACAGGAGAATGATACAAATCCAAATGGTTTCTGCAAGGATTAGGGAGTTTGACATAGCCTTGATGAGTAGTGAGTGAATGTAAAGTTTATTGGCACAAGAGCTAGATATGGCTATGCTGCGCCAAACAAGATTAAACTGTGGTCTAGACATGAAGTTGAAAAAAGATCAAAAGTGGTTGACAAGAAGGAGGTTGAAAATAGAGAAGGATTGCTATGGTATCCCGGGAGTGAGCCTTGATGAGTAATCACATATAGTTTCAATAGGATTTATTTTTCATACTTTTTCCAAAATAAAACTAAAGTAAGCAAAATCAAACACATGGGTGTTTTCCTTCTTCTTCCCTTTAGAGGAAAATATTTGAGATATATATATCTCAATAAAATACTAAATCTCTTTTTCACAAAAAGCACCATTTTTTTACAAATTCTGGAAACTAATTATTTGTTATAGTAGAATAAATGCATTGCATACATATTTTAAAAAATTTATGTATTCATTTTAAATAATTCAAAAATAGCCACTAAAATCCTATTTTATGAAAAATAAGATTCAATTCCTCCTTTGAGAAACACATTTCAAAATTCATTTATTACATACTTATGTCACTGTTTATAAAAATCAAAAATTCACTATATATTTCTTCAATGCATATAAGTAAAAGATTTAATATAATTCCAGTTAGAATGAGCAGTTTTATTTTAAATAAAGAGCTAATTTTTATACCTAATAATATCCAAATACTAATATATTTTTGCTTTCATTTTTTATAAACTTTTCATTTTCAACTGCTCTTTCCTTTGAAGTACATTAGCAATAGGTGACAAATCACTTTTACTTTTGAGATAAAAAAAAATGTAGCATATATTTGCCAAGGTCAATGTCTACTACTGGAGCAAGCAATAATCTAAAAATGACCATTTCATGAAACTGTATGTTAAGGACAAAATCATTTGAAGGTGCAATATTAAAAGTTGTTTCAGAAAGAATGGCCTCCATGTTGGAAATTGGTTCAGCAAATTCAGAATATTGTTTATAACTGCAATTAGATTTATGTACTGTTGGAAACAGAAATTGAGATCCATTAAATGGAGCAACAAACTGAATATGTAACAGAATAATAATGCATTGGAACAATTACATGAGAAACATGTGTTATCCATATATAATGAAAAGATTTAATAGGTGAATAAATAGACCCAATAAAGTTGTTGAGATTGATCAAGGTTTATTCATCTGCAGAAGAATAACATCTATAGAGAATTCCCACAACAGTGGATTTTTAGGGTAATATACCGAGAAGATGGTGATTGTTTTCTTGTTTGAAATCTCGAATAGAGATGTTAATATATACTGCTGGAAAAAATTCTTGAACATATGCTAGATGGATCAACAATCTATTCATTATTGGAAAAGGTTCAAAACTAAATGATTTGGGTTTCAGACATTTCACTGTGAACCATGAATGCCATTTTGTTGATCCGACAACAGGTATTTATACGCAAAATTTCGAAACAATGTGGGATTCCGCAAAGTGGCATAACGAGATACAATGTGGCACAGTTCAGATCACCTCAAATCATATCTTGCAGAATTTATGAGGAGAAAATATGCAGGGAAAAAATGTTTTTGATGAAATATTGAAAGCCATTTTGAAAATATGGCCAGTAATATAGAGTGTGATATTACAGATTATTTAAAATATTCTTATGAAACATATAAGTTTTCTATTTATTGGTATTAGATTTTTATTTCTACATTTCAATTGCACTCCTCACTTGTTTGGCGACAACATTGAAGCAATTGCAATTTAGCAGGCACTGCTAAACAGTCCACTGTATGCATTTTTAATTTTAGCATACCGAAGATTTATAATATGTCCGATAAAATGCTGGTCATGAAGACTGAAAGAAAAGATTTCAAACCACACAAAGAGGATGAACATAAAAGGTGAAAACATTTTTAAATATTTTTCATCAAATCACCACTGTATAGTTATAATTCATTCCCCTTTTCTCTTGCCTTTGTTCTCTTTGATCACAACTCTATTTCCCCCACTTTCTTATGAGACTATCAGATATTATTCCCAAATCTTTCTCCCTGATTCAGAATTTAAAAGATGAAACAAAACACAATATTAAACAATTAATCTATAAATGAATGCTCAAAAACATACCAAATAACATATCAATGATTAAAAAGGGTAAGAAAAAATTCACTCAGCCAAAACCTTCACATAGAAGGATATATACCAGTCACTTGTACTTTTCGATAAATTCTTGGAAACAAACCACAAAAATATTTATACAACTTGCTCAGATATTATTAATTGGAGTCCAAAATTTCTAATCCATTCAAACTATTAAGATATTTATATTTATTTATATATGTAGCATCACAGAAGGGAATTTGATAATGATATAATATCTACCACAGAAAAGAGTACGCACAAGTAATAGTAATTAATAAAAAAAAAAAAAAAAAAAAAAAAAGCTGAGCCCCTCTTTATAATATATCTGTCATTTTACACACGACAACAAAAAGAACCATTAACAAGATTAAAGAGAAATATTTGCGATATTAATAAGGAAATAATTGATATCCAACTTATTTGATTCCCATAAAATGTAACTAAAATCTCTTTAATGTTCAATAAAAATAATTTCCAATGTTTAAGAAATTTTGATTTTCAAAACTGAAATCAACAAAAACTTCACCATCATAATAAAAATCAATGTTTCCCTAAAAAAGTTAACACATATTATAAATGATGACCAATGATGTAATGATTTGTAGTTAAAATAAAGCAATAAAGGTATGAAATAATTTTGAGTAAATGTTTTCATTTTATAAAACTTATTAATTTTCGAAATTGAACATCACTTACCACAGCAAACACAGGAGATTAATAAAAAGAAGTTTCTTACAAGCGCGGATGCCTTTCATGTTCTCGCACTATAAACATTGTAAAAAATTCTTAATAAAGACGTATGAAAAGCAACTAACAGTTCCGTATCATTGTTTCCAAATAACATGCTACCACACATTTAAAACTGACGTGTATCACCATCAGAAGAGAAAGCATTTGAAATGACAGATTGATCGTGGTTTTGCAACACATCGATTACAATACAGCTTTTATTTTTTAATCAATATATCGAAATCTTTTTTTTTATGGATGGAATTAAATTTTCTGGATTTTAAACAACATAATATTTTTTATAAAATTAAAAATAAAAAGAAATAAATGTATGTTTCAGTAGATATTATTTTTAATTGAAAATAATTTTAACGTCTCAATCAACAGCGCCATCTATTGGTAATAGAAAAATTAAAACTATTGATGAACATATGATTTTAAAATACCTTTAATAATTAATTATGTTATTTATTAAAATAAATAACTTTTTTTCCTTTTGTTAAAATAATTTGCATACATGTAAGGGAAGGATTGTAGATTTGGTCAAACAATAGTCGAATTTAGGCAGAAGTAATTTGAATACATTTTTTTTTTCATATTGAGTGGACAAACCATTTTGATACAAGAAATTCAAAAAAAAAAAAAAAAAAAAAAATGTCAAGATAATTCATTTTAATTTTTTTGACAATAAGGAAATCATAAGCTTAATTTTCTGAGTACAATGTAGAAATAAATAAAAGAAATATGTATGTGTTTTGAAACAAGTAATCTTGTACAAAATAAAGGTTATTCATTAAAAAACAATATTAAGCTAACGCACATAAGATAATAGCAAGTCAAATTCAATAAAATGATAAGCACTTTTTATAACATACATTATGCGTAATTTAATTCTTTAACCCTTCTGCTAATTTATTATAGTATTTTAACGAGTATATCAAACTTTTTTTGCTAAAAATATAAACTGTTTCTTATACATTGATAATATTATAAATATTTCTTAATTCCTGGAATCTCAAATCTTCAAATCTTGAAGCAACGAAAGCTACAGGGAGACTCAAAATGGATCACAAGGTCCTATTGGAGGAGAAAAGCACTCGTTCATTGTGGAATGGTGTGAAGAAAGAAATGATAGTGTAAAGACCCTTTAGAAAGCGCGGCATATGCAACAACATGGATGGTACTGAAATAATGCAATTTACGATCAGAGTGAAACATTTTTAATGGTTTCTACAATAAACAAAAAATATTATTTTTTTACGTCTTATTATAAATAATAATTCGATATAAAAACCAACGTTTTTAAAAACAACGTTTTTATACGGTGGCAAAGTTTATTAGAGAAAATTATTGAAATATTAGTTAAAACTGTTAGTTATTTTTAACTTTAAAATTCACTTAAAAAAAGACATTTGTGAGAGTTTTAAAAAATTCATAATACTCATAAAATCAAAACATGCATTTGAAAGTTTGTAAGTCATTCTATTACAAAAATAATGGGAACCAAAATTCAGAAAAAATTATTGTGATAAGACACGGCACCAAATATTGGAAACTTTCTTTCTTGCTAATGATTACTGACTAAAAGTCAGCAACCCTTACTATCTCGGAGATAGTAAAGGGGAGAGATAGTATCTCCCCTTTGTGAGTACAAAAGGTTTACGATACCGCATGCTCCGTGGGGAGTGCCCGGTGCTCCCAGAGGGGGAAAGAAATTTTTTCTTCAATTCTAAAAGCGCCGAGGGGAAAGAATATTTTGACTTATTAAAATTATTGAAATATTAGTTAAAAATTGTCATAAATGTCTAAATATTGCATTATTAGGCGAGTAAGAACGATTCCCAAAATTTCAAAGCTCTAGCCTGATGGAAAGTTGGTTAAATTAACGATCGAAAATTTGATAACACACACACCAAGTGAAATTCAGAAAAACGTTGTAAAATAGCATGATGTTAGTTTTTTCCTAAAATTTAAGCCCAAAATATCTGGAAACTCTTTATACATTACGATCCCTTATTAATAATAATATATTGTACTGATTCTTCAGCTATATCTAAATGTACATCTGTAAGTTTATTTATGTTATGAGAGATTTCGAAACATTGTATTAGGAAACAAAAATTCACAATTATATGCATCAAAACTAGACGAATATATCTTTAATGCAGCATAAAATATCATTGTTACAAATGTTTTATCTTTCATCATCAAATATCCAATCAGGTGAACAATGAATAGCCACTATATGTAAGGGAACATTTCTTATGAATAATCATTATATATCCTATTATTCAATATTAACTTACATACTAGGCAATATTTATTGTTTGATAAAATCCACGAAAATTAAAGAAAAGTATATATAAGCACATAAAATGAAGGAAACTTGAAGAAAAAAAATTCGAATCAACACTATCCTTATTACTCATTCACTCCATTCCTTCTCTAGATTTTCTCTGAGCTTTGTTCCTGTTCCAACTCCCCCCTTCCCCAAATCACTGTCTTTGAAAAGGGTAAAGTATTATTTCAACCTTCCCCCCTTCCTCCGTTTTAGAGTAAAATTGTTTCTAGAAATGAATATGCTCAACTGAAGATATACAGTCAGCAGAAGGTGCACCTGAAAATATTTGTGAGCATCTTATTGATTTCTGAATTACAGTGTAAATTGTGTTTTTGAAGTACGGTGTGTGAAGGTCAATCCAATAAATGTATTATAATTTGTTGGAATTTTATGCTTACTCCGAAAAGAATACTATGGCATCATTCTTATCCATAAAATCTAATTGCCCATACAAGGCCCATTATATAATTTTTTAAGAGGCAAAATTACTAAAACTTATATAAAAAGTGTAAACCTCCTCGCGACTCATTTCTCGTCGAGAATTGCATACTCTACTCAAACACGCTTCATAGACACTCACTCACACAGATGGACGCAAAGCGCACGACATAAACACTCCCAAGCCATATACACCCACACTCTTAGACACTTTACTTCTGGACAGATAACAGTTTAACTTATTCAATCACCACTCGATGTTGCGTGAATTAAAACAAAATATCCGAGATGGGGCACCAAATATATCATTCCTCAGGTATGTCAATTTCAGTGTTATGTAACTTTAATCATTTAATCTATCTGTTTCAGTTAATTATTCGCTGAACGAAATGTCAGTCTTCTCTTTGAGTAATTTTGTCAATTTTTTTGTAATGTTATAATGAATATTATAGTATTAATATTGTAATGTAATATTGAGTATTATATTAAATAATTCACACCTTAGATAGGAGCTTCTTCTCTATCCGATTATTTGGCCTTGTAATAAAATATTAAATGCAACTAATTTATTATTTCATGCTTTAAAGATAAAATATGGAAGCCCCGTTTCATTGGTCCCGAGACCTGGACTACTTTGGACCTACTTTGTTTATTGAGTGATTTCATACTCCTTTTATTTTGCGTATAATCTGCTGATATAAATTTTCGAACGTTAATTTTGAACAATTCGAAGAGATTATACGTTGAATTTTTTTTTTCAAGTAATTACGTAAAACTTAAAATTGACTTATATATTTTGTTAAAGACTCACTTGATGCAAAAACAAATTTGTCTTTTGTTTTTTTAGTATAATAATTTAGGAGTGTGTTTTGCTTTAAATGATTTAACTTTTTTCTTATCTTCCAGTGCATAAAGTTTTTATTTTTATTGCTTGTGAATTGTTTATAATGCTTATTTCGAACAATGAGCTTTTGGTTTATTTTACTATTTAATTGGTATTTTTACGTGCAATACTGTATTTAAAATTTAGAAATTATTCGGTTGTCATGAGCTTTTTTTTTTAAAAATAATTCTTATTGATTTCTGATAAAACTTAAGAAGTTAATTCAAAATAGCTTCTAATTTTTTTTAAAAAAAATGTGGTGCTTTAAGTAAATATAATGTAAATATTTGTTACGTTGTCTTTAGTAAAACTGAATTTGATATATTATGTAGAGGAATTTCTAAAGCAAATTCATAACCATTTAGGATTTTAATACTCAGGCAAATTTTGTTTCTTCCTTTGTATGATCGAAACGGAAATCGTTTTTTCCTTCGAAATATTTTTAAAGATTTGTTGATAATGCACAGAAATTTATGTGTGATTTTTAAAAGTATCGTTTATTTAGAGTTGCAATGTTTTTTTTCCGAAATTTTGTTCTTTTTTAATATTTGCATTGAATCAATAAATTTATGTCGTGATTAATCATAAATTTTAATTAGAATAAGCATTTTTAAATTTTATTACTTTTCGAAACTCGTTTAATATTTCTACCAAAATCGCATTTCTTTCTCATAGTAATTATGTATGATATGTAATTATATTGCAGTAGTAGTCTTCAGTTAGTTAAATTCGATTTCAATGAATAATTTTAGGAAATTATCCTCATGTATAATTTTTCGAATGTAATATTTCATTTTAAATAATACTACTGTGCAATTTTTTTACTGCGTAGTATGCGTTAGGAAAAATTTCTTCATTGCAATGTGGCTTTAATTACAGTGAATGTATTTGAAGTGTAACTTTATTTAATTGATTTTAATTTTGTATGTGTTAGCAAGAGATTTTTGTTCTTTAGCTTAATTATTGCTAAAAATGTTTTGAGAAAATAGTCCGTTGATTATCGCGAACGAATTTGATTCGTCTTAAGATTTTAAAATGCTCAGATTCTTTAGTTCAGCGAAATGCAATTGTACAGTTAATTTTCGGCAAAGGAGGAACTGGTTCTCTCATCTCCCCCTCTTTGATCGTAATTTTTTTGTTTCTGTTATTATCCATTGGCATTCTTCAAAGTTACAATTTTTGGTGTTTCTCTTTTGCTGTCGAATTGAGGAAAATTTATTCTCTCTTACCTTCCTCAAAAGCTAGAAGATTCAGTATGGTGTAACATACAGCTGCGGGTTAGAAGAAGCGGCAATGAATGAAAGAATGTTTTATGAATGTGATGAAGTGATTCAGTGAGACATATCTTTGAGGGAGAGCGGCAGAAATATTTTGGTATCAGACATAATTGATTTTTTTCTTTGTTTGTTGTTGATTAGAGGAGTTATTTGCAGGCTAAAACTGTTGCTTCCGAGCACAGCATATTTATTTGTTGGTGGTGGTGAGAAGCTATAGCGAGATGAATGCTATATTTATTTTCAGATGTGGTTGGGGAGGTCTTTCATTTCGGTTGCCAATAATTTCGAGTTTTCGGAAATTACACTTCTTTCGTTGATTTTCGAGTTGAATTCTTATTTCTGCTTTAGGATTAGAAGATATTCCTGTCACAATAATTTAATATTAGACAATGTTGCATATCGGAATTATTAATTTTTTTCTCTTCAATTTGCAACTGATTTTTTTTTAAAAAAAAATTTAATAATTTTTGTATGAAATTTTGTATTGCACAGCGAATTTTAACGTTGCACTTTGAAGTGATTGCTTGACAATTTGAGTTTTTTAAATTAATTGTTACGTGGTTGAGTCGTGCAATAGTGTGTTGCATTCTGTGTTGTGTTTCACGATTATGGATTTCGGTTGGATTATGATGTATTTTTCCAGTAATAATCCTATTTTCTTGACAATCACTTGGTTTCTCCATTCAGTTATTGGCAGCTGTTTTGTGTTTATTGTTACATCTTATGGAATCTTAACGTTTTTGTTAATTTGCTGGATTCGAGGTTATCTTAACATTTCTGACTCGTCATGAGACAGCTTGAAGTTATGATTATTTTACCGAATTTTTATTCTCGAAAGAAGCAGAATCCTATGCATACTAATTTCTGTTCACTTGTCATTCATAATAATTTAATTCGTACGAGTTAATTAGATTCACGAAGATATATATAAAGAAAATTTACGAATGTTTTTTGTGAGCTTATTCTTTTCGGAAGATAAAATTATAACAAATTTTGATGGACATATTGGTATGTTCTTTGAATTAATTATCTCTAGTTGTCATTGATTTCTAACTTTTTTTATGATCAATTATTTTGTGTATGTTTTATTTGAAGAGGAAAACAGTCCTCTCTCCTTCCTTGATTGCCATGTTTTACATCAGGGGTCTCCAAACTACGGCCCGAGGGCCACATCCGGCCCGCGGACAGATTTTGTCCGGCCCGCGGAGAGCTAGCATACTTGAAAGAAAACTCCTTCTAGAGAACATATTTATTTTTTATAGCAAATTAAATTTAGTTTACTGAAGTAATCTATTTTTATGTTGAATAATTATTAATATGACATCTACATTGATATGGTCATGGGCTAACTACTCATAACATTGTTGTAGGTTACTATATACTAACTAACAAATTATTGAAATGAATCCAACTAACATTTTATACATTTTAAATGAAAAAATAACTTATAACAAGCATAATGACATATGAAATACTAATGAGATTTATGTAATTGAGATTTTCCACTGACAATAGTTTGTAGTTGTGGACTAATTTTACTTGTACCAATTATTAAAAGAGATTTAAGATGCTCATCAGTTAATTTAGATCTGTAAACATTTTTTGTGTACTTCATTTTGGAAAAGGTCTTCTCACACAAATAAGTAGTACCAAAAACAGAAAACAGCCCACGAGCAAATTTATGCAAATTATCAAATTGTGTCAGTGGAAGACACTTATAAAATTCCAACAAAGATAAGTTTTGATATTTGTTCTTAATTATATCACTGCACTGTAGATCAATCATTTCCATTTGAAGTTCCGGGGCTAGGGTTTCAATGTCAGTATCAAAAGGATTCTGAAAAATCTTAATTTGATTCGCAATGGCATCAAAGTCCGAGAAACGAGTATCAAAATTTATTTTCAAAGCACTCAAAGTTTCGATTGCAAAATCGATAGGAAACTCGGTCTCAGTGGTGTGGCTGAATATTTCACATGTTTTAAAATGTGAAAAACATTTACTTCGTAGTTGTGATTGAAACAGTATCAATTTCTTCCGGAATGATTTGATATTAGTGTATAAATCAGGAAGATGCTGGTTTTCTCCTTGCAATCTCAAATTCAGTTCGTTCACATGTTTTGTCAAATCAACATAGAATGCTAACTTCCACAGCCATGCGTTGTTTTGCAATTCAGTAAGAGGGCGATGCTTTTCATTCAAAAAAATTTCGATCACT
>BMAW01051040.1:2282-32580 GCA_019974015.1 Nephila pilipes | reverse complement strand
GTATACCAAGACGCCCAGTAAGCACCATGAAAAAATATCTTGGGGGGCATCGGTGTCTATGATCTGACCCTCTAAAGAAATTAAAATTCCCAAGTGCAGACAAATTTCAATTCAGAACTCTATTGAAATAGTTTATAATTTGTGACGACCACTCTGTAATAATGGCCATCGCTAATATAATAATAAATCAACATTCATTTCCTAAACGCTTGCAACAACAAAATATTAACAATTGTTCATGCATTAATATTTTTTTCGCTTTATTTATTAAGTATATCCATAATACATTTTTTACTTATGCTTTTTTTTCCAGGGTTAATGATTTGTTTCTTATTTTGTAAAATGAGTGTTACTAAATTGTGTGTGTCTTCGTGTGTAACAGAGTTAATCCACAATGAGTAGGTTTGAAGTTCATCTCAGGTTTCATGACATTTTCTGAAGAAAAAAAAAAAAAAAGTTGCTCCCCTCTCCGAAAAAAAATTCACAGGTATAAGTTAAATTCCTGAATTCATCAAGTTGTATGAAAACTTGGATTTTTTTCCTATATTTATTTAGTATGTGATGCATTATAATGTAAACAAATATTATTAGATTACATTTTTGGTTCAACAACAAGAACATTTTAAAAACAAATAAGTTAAAGTAACATTCAACTTGACAGAACCAGTTTGAAATTGCTGAATACAATAAATTGATAGTGTTTACGGGAAAGCACTAGAGGAATATGCAAATTTTTTTTTAGGATTATTGTATGTATTGGGTCGATGCTTTTTCTATCTGCAATTCTTTGACAATTATAAAACTATTTTTTTATGATCCTATCAGCTAATGCAATAGTGTTTGATATTGTTTTCAACTATTTGTACAGAACTTTGGAATATTCCAGAATTGAATGCAAAAACATGCGGGAGTATTAGAACTAAGATTAAAAAAGACACTTAATGCAGAAGTAAAGTTATTCATTAATAAAATGTCATTTCAAAAGTAAGTAATGGAGAATTTTACTTATACATGTTTTCCACAAAATATATTACAAATTCTTATCATCATTTTTTAGTGTGCATTTATGTGAAGTACGCCTGTGTTAAAGGGAATGTAAATTACCCTGCTCTTTGATATGAGCTCAGTTAGATTCTTTACCACATATTTTTCGAAATAACAAAATCACATTAAATCATTTTTGTTATTTTTTCCATCAAAATTTCTTCGCAATTTTGAATACATATTTTCTATTCAGACAAATGATTGAAGATTCAGACGAGCCTTTGATTTTTTATCAACTAAATGAAAGAGGAATCTTGGAATATCATCTGGTAGAATACCTAAAAAGCAATGAAAATAAAAATCAATTGGATGCAAAATATATATTATTTGCGTTGTAAAATTTAAAATGATACATTTCAAATTATTAAACATGCAAAATAATTATATGCATTTTGATAGCAAGAACGACATAGCATTATATTTTGCTCAATTTCGCTTTTGCATGCCCAGTATAAAATAATACATCAAATAACCCCTCTATAATAATGAGATACAACTTTAAAATAATAATTTTTGTATGCACATGTGAAAATTTATATCAATCTGTAATAATTCTCATAGTATATCTCTTCGACAGAAATACATGTTTTTTATAGCTTTCTAATGGCTTTTAAAATACTTTCTAGTTGGTAAAACAATCATAATTTTTTGCAGAAATTTTACATTCGTAAACTTTTATAGATTTTATCATGCCATAAGTTGGAGGGAATGTGTGGGTAGGAACAGAAATTTACAAAAAAAAGTTATATAAATGTAATTAACGAGAGGTGAATGTAAAGTTTATTGGCGCAAGAGCCAGATATACTGCACCAAACAAGAATAAACTTTAATGGTCTAGGCAGTGATTGATAAAAGGTAAAAATGGTTGACAAGAAGAGGTCGAAGACAGAGAAGGATCGCTAGGGTATCGGGAGTGCCGTCACCCGTGTTTTACCAAAATAGTAAACCCATAGGAAGAAAAAAAGATCACTTCTGGAACACTCCAGGGTCATGATACTACTTACCTGAAGAAGGAAAGTCCCTGGTCCCTGATATAATCCCAGAGAACTGGGTGCCTGGCTATACTAGTGCTGGGTGCCATTTTAGTCACTCTTGTATGCATGTGATCTACAGTGAGACTATTCTGTCATCCCCAGTCACCACGGGTCTATATAAAAAGAAATTAAACTTTTAACTTAATGTAAAGGTAAAAGATTTACAGTGGCAATTTTTTATTCCATAGAATAAAACCATAATTAATACAAGAAAAAATTAAATCACATTAGAATAAATTCTTAGCTGAAAAGCAACAAAATGTCATGAATTCTTTCGATAAAAACGTGGTTTTATATGATCATAAGAAAACCATTGATCATCACACTAACAGACAAATATCAAACACGTATTTTTTTAAAAAAATTATCTTTCCATGTATTTTATTTGCTTTGAAATAAATGAGCTAATTAAGGCTACAATGTATCTTAAAGTAACCAAAAAAATATCGATTTTTTTCTCCATTTTTCAATCCATATGGTTTGGGAAAGCCATGCCCTAAATGTTAGAGTCAAATATCAAAATTTGGTTTAAGTTGTGGAAATTTTCAGAATGATGTCAAATTCTGAATTTAACAGTTGAAGGATAATGGTTAGTTTTCAGTTTTTTCTTAATTTATTTAAAATAATTTTGAATAAATCATTTACTTTAATTGAAATGATTGTGCTTTAACTTTCGCTACTAAAATCTTTTCCTGTTTACTTACATTCAGCATTTTTTTATGAGTTCTTAAAGTTATTTAATTTAGTGGATAAAATGTGTCTTTCAGTTTGTTTTACATGGAGAAGCAGTAACCTTAGAAGCTTTACACTTTATTAATTTTTTTCCCTGTTAAAGGTCCACGGCCAAAGCATTCACAGATTACTAAGCTTTCGAAAAGATGGACACAAATGAAAATCATAATTCTGTAAACAGTTTTCTGTTGATGCAAAACTTTCTGTATATAAGATTTCATTTTATATTCAGATAAGAAGAAATTTTCATGGAGTACCAAACGCTATAACATTGTGGACGGTAAAACTTTAATGGATTTGCTTACAGATTACATATTGATCTCTTCTTATAGTATGGCCAAACAATGGAACAAACAGTGAAATGGATGCATATAATTTCAATGTTTTTTTAATATGAAGAAAGAAAAAGTAAAATACTGCTCTTCAAAACTGTAAGTGATATTAAATTGCGTTAATAACAAGTGATTTAATGAAATATTATTTTAATGCACCAATTGATAACGCGAGCGTAGTTTAGTTTTATTAACGTCGCACTAGAAACAGCACCTACGAGGCTATTGGCGATTAAATTGGAGGTGGTAATTTTGAACCCCGGTCAAGTGACGGGGCACCTGAGCTGGCACCTCTCTTCTAACATCCACCAACGGGAGAACTTTGGGCTCTGAACAGATTTAACGTGCATCCCCGACTACATACGGGTCTTTGGCTGTGAGATCGAACACAACGCGAGCGTGAAACGAGACATATTGAGTTTAGGGTTCCTCAGCGGCTTATAAATGCGAAAGATTTTTAAATTTTTCAGTTATTTTATGAAGTTAACTACACAAATAATTAACATTCAACTAGAGTTATATTTTTCAATTTCATAGTAGTTTTAATAATTCTAGAAACAAATCTCTTGATATAATTTTAGAAATAAAAATTGCTTTTTTGTATGAACTTAAAATTCATTTTAAGAATTTGAAGTAATTAATTACCGAGGTTTGACTTTATCTGAATCATTTTAATATAATATAAAATCAATTGTTTTTTAATGGCTACGGATCTCCTAAAAACAGTTTAAAAAAAAAAGCTGTACAGACTCAAAATATTAAATTATCACCTTTTGATTCGTTTTCCATTTTTTTACATTCGAAAACCAACAATTTCACTATGCGCTTTGTATTCTAAATAGCAAAGTTGCGAGAGTGAATAAAGGATCAATAGCAGAGTTTTGGAAACATTTTAGAATTCAAATCAACGGTGGAGGAAAATTTAAAAGGAAGACATTTTTCGCATTTGATGAGGAAGCTTTCATTAGGTTAGTCAGACAACCGAGCATAAGGCAACATGGAAGGGTTATTCCTTGGTAATAGGGTTTTATTAACAGCACTAAAACAACAAGAGGGCTGTTGGTGACAGATATAATAATTTTGTACCTCGGTCAAGTGACGAGAACCTAGTGCTGGGTGCCAGCTCAGGTGACTGACACCAGAGCTGGCACCCCCTTTCCTAACTTCTATACAACGTCACCGGGTTTATTTTCATCCTCGACAAATTTTAAGAGCATCAGCATTTAATGAGCACGGCGGGTCTCTTGTGGTATCAAGGCTCGAACCCAAGACTCGATGAAACACCCCGGTGTCGAGTCGGCGACCATGAACACTAGGCTACCACAGCCCTTAGTATTTGAAAGCTACTTTACATGCGTGAACAGATTATTACAATAAGATAAAAGGCTGAAGAGGATATTTAAATCTCTCTCTGCCTTTTGAAACATTCTAAATATGCAGATACTAAAAGAATATGAAACATTCTAAACTGATACCCTTTCTGTAATTCAAACATTAAAAACTAACTACAATGTCGAACGCTACGTATTAGTTTAATGTTTCTTTCGTAATATATGGAACATTCTTTTCATGTCGTGTAAGAACTTTGTTAATTAAAGAGAGCATGAGTGATGGAGTTTGATGGCACAAGAGCAAGATAAACTTATGCTGCATAAACAAAGATGGAACTGACCTGGACTTTCACCAAAAAAATTGGAAAAGGATAAAATTTACAAGAAGGGTTGCTTGAGAAAAGGATCGCTAGAGGTATCGGGGTTTTGTGTCACCCTTGATTGCAAGACAGTATAAGCCATGAAAGGATTCACTAGGATCACTCGAGTGAAGATGAGGCTCGTTCTTTGTTGCAGGTGGTAACAGTGAGCGTTTTTTGTGATTTAAAATAAATGAACACACAAACGGAATGATAATGTATAAAATTGTTTTGTTAAAATTGTCATCTTGGGAGGCCGGGTAAATATTATATGAAGATCACTCGGACAATATGGATTATTTCGATTGGTAAAACCAAGAAATGCCAACAATTTGTTTCAAAAGACATTTCGTTCTTAATATAAATTATGGTACTTTGTTTCTATAGGTAAAATATTTTTTAATGCTAACTTCAAAACCTGTTTTACGTCTTAAAATTCTGAGTCCATATGCTTAAATACGCGGTTGGGTTAACTTTTATTAACGTGCTTTTAAGTAACTCGAGGCCAGTGGCAAACGGAACTCGCAATTTTGAACCTCGGTCCAAGTGACGAGGATGACACCCGAGCTGGCACCTCTCTCTAGCTTCTACACCACACCTACAGGGAGGGATTTAGGCCCCGGCAAATTAACGTGCATCAGCCCTGGCTACACGGAGGTCTTCAGGCAAGGCACGAACCCGCGACTCGCGAAACCGCCGGCCGGAGTCTGGAAGCCGGCAGCCTGGGCTGCCGCGGCACATCTTCTCAAAGATTTCACACGATACCAACCGAGGACATAGAATATCGACCGCATTGTGCAACAGCCTCACCTTCGCTGGCTGATTTTCAGTAGCATCAGTGTGTGATTTTTAAGTGTAATCTGGTTGTAGTTATGGTACGCCCTAACAATATGATATGATCTAAACATTTAAAAAAAAAAGGAAAAAAAAAAGTTAACAATTGGCTGTTAAAGAGAACGATGGCATTGAGTGCTGAAACTTACATTTCCAAAAGCACCGTCCGCGACCATATTAGATTAATTATATTAAGTATGTTTTCTACATTTGAAAATAAATTATAAGTTAGATTTGTTTAGAAACTACACCTAACTATGTATAAAAATAAATCTAGGTGTGATATTTCACTACAAAACAAAGCATCCATTAATACTTTTAGAATATGTTCTTAAATTTAAAAAATAATATGGACTAAATGCTATACTTTCTTTATAAGATTTTATTTGATTTTCTGTGTTCATATGTATGTAGTAAAGTCTGCCTGGTTTTAAAATTTGTATTTATCCACTTTATCAATCGAACTGAATTTCAATAAACACGTATATCAGATGATATTACAATACTATTGTATAGCAAGAGACGTATATAAGTGAGAGACAAACATTGCATAGGTCCAACTGAGTTATAATTTTGTACATAAACATTGCTCACATAGTTGAGATTTTGATTGACTTCAATTTCAATTAAAAGAAATACAAGTGAAAAGTAAATTAATACTTATGTTTTAAAAGATTATAAAAAATGCTAAAATACGCAAAAAATTTATAAAAGCTTGAGGCATTAATACTAATATAATTTCATTAATAGCTCGGTTATTACTGATAAATACCAGGTATCTTAGTTAAGCACCTTAAACTTTATAAGTTATAAACATTTTTAAATATATACACCCTTTTGTAAAATCTCGATTTAAAGATGTTATTTTTACTTATACACAAGATATACGTAATTTTTGCATAATTTGGGGAATCAAGATGAATTAGTGATCATTTTCCAAATGAAAAAAAAAAAAAAAAGCTTGGAGACAATAAATCACATCATTACACAAGATATGGAAAACATCTAAGAAGTATTTAGTTTTTACTATCTTCATTACTGTGAATCTCCATTACTTAATAAAATAACATTTATTATTATCTAAATCCGGTCCTTATTAGAATATAATCTTGAATTCACAACATTTAGGCTTTGAAGCTACTATCGATACTCTATAAAAAAAAAAAACAGGAAAAATCTTAGCTAATTTACAAAGAGATGACTTTACCGATATCGGCATTTTTTCTGAATTTAAATGCAATTAGCGGTAGTGTTTGAATGGCACAAAGAACCAGTTATTGTTATACTGCGTCAAACATGATGCAACTGATTAAGACGTTTGGTAAAACTGGAAGAAATGAAAAATTTGACAAAAAAATAGAAAAAATGGAAAGGATCATTGAAATTGCGTCATGTGTTTATGAAAGACAGTTATCTAATGGGAAAAGATCATTAGAGCGATCATAGTTACGATTCCTCTCGCCTGAAGAAGTTTTTTGGATCTGGTTTCGCGTGCGCACCAGAAACGCTTACGAAGACTATTGGTAGGCGGACATCGTAATTTTGAACCACACACAGTCGTGACGAGAAGGACGACAATTACAGGCTGGCACTATTGCGTATCCAATGAATCCGAAATAGTAACACGCAAACGCATTTTACATAGAATGGACTACACATATTTCATATTGAAATAAATTTTTCTAATGATAAAATAAAATAGAACATTGGCTTTTATATAAAATGATATTTGGAACTCAACAACTTCAACTTGTAGAACCATATTACTAAAATAATCACAACATTATAAGATAAGATCATATTCTTCATTATTCAATTTACAAAATGTTAATATATATTTTTTCCTTTGAGATTACTTATGTTTTTTGATTTAAGTCTTAATTTTGTTTATATATTTGTATAAAATAACCTTTGGACATTAAAACTTTTTCTTTGTTTTCTAATTTTGAGAAAAGCCTTTAAAGTGATAAAATCTGCATTAGCCAAAATTGTTTTAATTCAAAATTATTTTCCTAATAAGTCTATTACTTTAGACTCGAAGAAGGATTTTCCAATAAAAGGTGATCATGAATGTTCTTGTAATTATTGAGCCTATACATTTTGGTAACAGTTACATGATTGACATAGAAACACTACTTTGTAAAGATTTGTATTACAATTCATGTTTTTTATTAGTAGCATTTGAGTTTATATATTTATTTATTTCGATTCAGTTTTTTTTTTACTTTCCAACAAAAAATTCATGTCTATCCGTTTGTCAATTCAAGTTTTAAAGTTTAATGATAAAATCTATTAAACATTCAAAGTACTCATTTAACATTAAAGGAACCGTTTAAAGCCGCCATATCAGGGAATTTCTAATAAAGTTTCAAAATTCCCACTTTTCGTTAAGAAAAATGAGAAAAAAATTGAAATATTAGCAACAATGAGACTTTTAGGTTAATTAATCATTATTTATTATATAATCCATTAATATTATAAATTTTTAGTTGTTTAAGTCATTAACGGTAATTTCATCGAGCTGCGATGAAAATTGTAAAACAAAATGTTTCCTTCCATTGATTATTTTCATCACAAAAAAAATACAACATGAAAAATACAATCAATCTCAACTTATCCTAAAACTGCAAAATTCTATGAAACTGTTGTAATTTTGTATAAATTTTCTAAATTTAGTAAGGAGTGCAAACTAAAAATTTGAAAACTATAACCAATGGTTTGACAAAACACGAAGGAACAGAAAATTTTTTAAGAGAACTATCCTGTGCTTTTGGTTATAAATTTACATAATAATAAAATATAAATATCAAATCATTTCAGTGAGGTTAAAATAAAAACTTGCTTATTACAGATGGACATATCGATCTTTGGTGCTTTCCGGGTGTCCTCGAAGTTCTTTTCGTTACATTCGTTGCAATGAAAAAATAATGATTAACTAAAATGTCCAGAATTTTTCTGTTAAGGATCAACACAAAACTGAAGGAAAAAAAAATGGCTAAATTTAATTAATAAAAGTTTTTAAAAATATAAATTAAATTGTAGTACTTTCTATAATCCATAATCAGAACTACAACCAACTCTTAATTCCTTAAAATTGCCGAAACATCCAAGTTTGGACGTTTTATTTGTCTTTAACCTTAGAATTCTTCTTTTGGAAGTTGTAAGCACTAACCTACTAATTGACATTGTTTTTTATATAAATCCGATATCTCGAGGACTTGAAAAATGTGTATTCATTTTAAAAAAATAATATGAATAAATATACTTTGAGCTAAGTAAAAAGAGATATAAGGTATCTTAAAACCACTCGTATTTCTTCTTTAAAAAGAATCATGTGCAATATTCAATGAAGCAAATGTTTATGTAATTATATGCAAAACTACGAATTTAAAAGTTCTACGAGATCTATAAATTGTTTGCCGGGTTTTCGGAAAAAATTATATTTTTGGAAGTTAATTTCTGAAAATTTTTATATTGCTTGATGTTTGGCAGTACGGAAAAATATCATTTAGTTTCAGCGTGTGTGTTCTAGAACACAGGCCGATGGTAACAAAATTATTGAAACCGCCAGGAACGTTGAAACTGTCCGGAAGAATACTAAATTTATAAAAATTTAACCATATGAATCAGAAATAAGTTCTCTTAAATTAATGAATTGCTTTAATTATGCCAAGTGTTGGCGAAATTACAGAATCAAGTTTTTCTTCATCATGAAAAAAAAACATGATTAAATCCAGAATGTATCTTTGGATTTTAAGAATCCTTTCGAAAAAAAAAAAAGTTATCAAAACTCCAGATCCCCCCTTCACAGTTTTCTTTTATTTTTGTTTAAATAATACAAGCTACATATGAAATTATAAGAGAACTTTTAAATGAATCATTACATAAAGGCTTTTGACTTGATTGAAAAATCTTAAATACCGAAGTTATCCGATAGATGTTTTAATTGAATTGTTTCATTAAATTCTTTAAAGAAATTGTTTTTTACAGTGAAGTTCAAAAAAGAAAAGACAAAATGGTTGGTTACTGAAATGTTGGTGTCTTACCCTGTTTCAAATAATCTGTACTGATAACTTAAAAAAAACTTCGGTTTGGGAGTTTATTTGATGAGTGCTTACTGGTTATAAATATGAAGGTCGGTTTATCCATACAACGCCACATCAATCAATCACTCCCGAGACTAACATTGAAAACAACATTTTTTTTGCAAAATTTTTTTATTCATCAACATAACTTTACCTTTGTTTCGTAATCACCCTTTTAGGGTGATACAATCGTTCCAACGCTTTTCCAAATCTCCCCCCCCCAAAAAAAAAAAAAAAAATTCTCTTTCATAAAAAATCTTTTATTTGCAAGTAAATAACAGCTTTCTGAATCATCCGACTCGTTGTAATATCAAAATATATGATATCTGTGTCATCTCAGCAATCTCACAGACCCTTTACGGTCTTTTATTATAATTTTTGTCACTTCATACATTTTCCACGTTAACGGCTACAGGTCTACCCGAGCGTTCCGCGTCATTTGTGTCGGTACGACCACGTTTAACTCGGCAAACCACCGACAAATCGTTGCTTTTTTTGATGGACAAGAGTCAACATTTTTTCAATCCATTGTTTCGCTTGCACGGTGTTTTTTACCCATTAAAAAAAATGTTTTATCAGAACACAAACTCGGTTTTTCCCATTTTTTTAAACAAACAAACGACTTTACCAACCTCGATAACTCAGCTGTTTTTCTGGTCGATCGACTTAAAATTTTATTACGTTTCAAGCAAAGGTTGATACTCTGAAAGGAACCTGGTTACTGGTTTACTACGAGCGCCATCTCTGGGTTAGTCTCGGGAGTTATTGATTGATGTGGTATGTCACGTGTTAGATATTTGCTATTTCCTCTCTTCACTTGGTAATTTGGGGACTTTTTTGGTAATTTGAATTTCAAGGAATTACAACCCCTTCCTAACAGAACATAAGATTACTAGAAAAATTAGATGAAATTAAGTGAAATAGATGAGAATAATTGACACAGGTGAAATAAATTAAAAGAAAAAAGAGGGGAGATAGTTTATTACGATATAGGCTGATAGATATTTGTAAAATTTGATTTGAAGCCTCATAAAAAAGTTATTTTTTGGATTAAAGATATTCCTAGTTATGTACAAAATAATAATCGGCGGTTATCGATACGTGTTGAATCGGAATGAGTGATTCGGTATGCTAGATATTAATATCACACATAAACTAGTTAGAGTGGAAGTGAATGATTGTAAAGTTTTGTTGGCGCTATGCAGCAAAACAAAATTAAGCATGGTCCTAGACGTGAAGTTGAAAAAAAGACAAAATTGCCCGATGAGGAAGGTCAAAATAGAAGGATCCTAGGAATGTGGGGAGAGCATGCTTGGTTTACCAAGATGAAGTAAACCCATGGGAAAAAAGATCACTAAGGGTACCTCGGGGTCATGATGACGTACTTACGTAGAAGGCAAGTCCCTGATTGGTGATGCGCCCCTGGGATACCCTAGAGATTCTTCTCTATTTTCGTCCTTTCTTGAAATTCTATTTTTTTTTTTTACTTTTTATGTTTTTTTTAAACGTATAAATCATAGTTGAATCTTTTTGCGAGCAGCATAGCCATATCCAGCTCTTGCGCCATTAAACATCGCTATCACTCTCACTCACCCATGACTGCAATAAATGAACATACGGTTCAGACTCAATGTCGAGGTGAGGGATTCGAACTGCATGGTGAGTGTTAATATGCTTGCGCTGTAAACCCCATTCACTCTCCATTAAATTGTGGTGTAGTGGTGCTGATGAATATTAAATATGGTTTGTTTTGTGCGGAAGTTAGAGAAGGAAGTGTCATCTCATGTGTCGTCCTCGTCACTTGTTCAAGGTTCAGTTTCAAAAGGTCCATCGCAAGCAGCACTTGTGTTTCTTCTCTGAGCAAGATTAATAAACGTTTATCAAAATATTGAATGCGAAATTTTTCTTACATTGGTGGAGTGTGGAAATTTAGAGAGAATGGACTAGTTTAGGTATCGCCCTTGTGAGTTTACCATTGATCAAAATTCCGAGTTTCATCTCCAATAGTACTAGAGTTGTGCGTGGATGTTAGGATGGGGGGAGGTGCCAGCTCAGTTGTCGTACTCGTCACTTGACCGTGGTTCAAAATTACGAGGTCCGTCGCCAATAGCCCTCGTGTTGCTTCTAGTGCGACGTTATTAAAAACTAAAGCATTAGAGTTGCTTCTTATTTCGACGTTAATTTAAAAAAAATCAATTTGCCTATTCTCATAAAAAAGTAAGAGTTCTGTTTCGAATTGCTCTTTAAAATATATCAATCATTAGTTAGGTACAAATAATGTTATCTGTATACAAGTGGAAAAAAATAGAAGAAAATTAAAGACATTTTGTTGTTCCGACGATCGTACTTACAGAGGAGCAAATGCATGTTAAATCTAATCGAGGCTCCACGCTCTCCTGTTGACGTGTTATGGAAGATGCCAGCTTGGGTGTCGCATTCGACAATTAATCGAGTTTTAGAATTACAAGGTCCCTCACCAATATCCCTTGTGTTGCTGCCAATTGTGACGTTGATAAGCAATCAATGAGTCAAGACCTCGAATATCTATTCCATCGAAAGATCGTTAAAAAAATTTTAGTTTTTATTAGAGGTTCATATTTTTGTAAAGTTTTTCTGACACAAAAATAATTTTAATATCACATCGAAGACTTCTCTAAATATTTGACATATGGTTCCTTGGTGGGAAATTTAAGGTTTTATAACTGAAGATATCAAATCTGGACTCATAAACACAAATCTGTAGCACTTTAATGTTCTCCAAGTATGGTAGATGCTGAGGAGTGCGGTGCCTTTTAAGTGAAGTTCTGGTCACTTGAGCGTGATTTGAAATTACAAGTCCTTAGCCAATAGCCCCCGTGGAACTTTGAGTGTGATGTTAAAATTAATCAATGCAGTAAACTTTATTAATTTTTAAACATAAAATTTTCACGATATATACTAAAACGATTACAACTCCTCCGTTTTTCCATACTTGTGTTTTATAATTCATGAGTGGGCCGCGGTAGCCTAGTGGTCAAGGTCGTGGACTAGCGGCTGGCGGTTATCGTTCAGTCGCGGGTTCGATCCTTGGCCGCCAAAGACCCGCCGTGTAGCCGGGGCTGATGCACGTTAAATCTGTTCGGGGTCCAAAGTCCTCCCGTTGGCGGGGTGTGGATGTTAGGAGAGGGGGGTGCCAGCTCAGGTGTCGTCCTCGTCACTTGACCGTGGTTCAAAATTACGAGGTCCGTCGCCAATAGCCCTCGTGTTGCTTCTAGTGCCACGTTAATAAAAACTAAACTAAACTAAAATTTATAATTCATGACGATCATGGTATTCCTGTGAGTAAGTCTATGTATTTCAAGGATAGCTATGTGTGAATTGACTCATGAAATCGTATTTTGATTTATCAACGTCGATTCATGCAGTTCATTTCAGCGTCATGTTGTGTGGAATAATAATGGTCCCATCAAGTTAAATGAAGCAGAACCTCTGCGTAGAATATGATTGATTTGGTTTTTGTTTTCGTCGTTCTCAGAAGCAATATAAAGCTGTTGGGGACGGACCTCTTAATTTTGAACATCGGTTAAATGACAAGGACGACACCTGAAGGTAGCACCATCTCTCCTAACTTCCGCAGAACACCAACGGGAGGACTTTGAGCCCCGACAGATTTAACGTGCATCAGCCCAGGCTACAATGCGGGACTTTGATGGCATCAGGGTGCAAACCAACAACTCGACAAAAACTGAAGGCCGCTACCATAACCACTAGGCTACCGCGGCAACACATAGAGTAAAATATATGAGAGAAAACCTCGGACTTGGATATCGTACACCATGTGATCTACCTAAGAGTTTATAGCTCGTGATTTGCCATCAATACCCGTAGTGGGATTCTACACTGATATATTGATTGACCTCGTAATTTTGTACCTCGAACAAGTGACGAAGAGGACACCTGAGTTGGTGCCTTATTTTTCAGGCTTCCTAAGTGAGAATATTGAGCCTCGACAGATTTAATATGTATAAACGCCGGCCTTCAATGAAATGAGGGTTCGAACTCATTATTCTATGGAAACAACGTTGTCTATGACCTCGCGACCATGACCATTCAGCTATCGCTGCCTCCATGGGATTTTAGAGCAACACTACGATTCAAAATTAACCAGAGTAGTCAGGGTCGCAGGCTCATTATCGGTTAGATGCGTCGAGTAATGGTTTTCGAATTCCGATTCCACTGATTGTCAAGTATGCAGCCAGGCTGATGCTAATTAAATCTGTTGGGAGCATGAGAGTTTGGAGAGAGAAGTGCCAGTTCATTTACCATTTTCGTTTCTTGACCATGGATGATAATTATAATGTCTTTAGCCAATAATCTTCGCGTTCCCTCAAAGTGGGATGTTAATAAATAATCATAACAAAATTAGCGAGCTAGGATAAATAAAAGAAGATGCATAGCTCAAGGAAAACGTAAATTATTTTTCCTATCGTTTCTTTGTTTAAGGTTGATTTATTGTCGGGTCTTATGGGGTATAGAATTACAAAGTTTATTATCCCATTTGTCTATAGTTGCTATGAGTCCAGTTTTCGAGGTAGCAATATTCAAGTCAAGTGGATGGTTCCTGGCATTGTTGTGAGAATGTAGAATGCAGTGAGTCCAGACCTCCCTCCATTTGCTTAAAGTTTTCAAATGAACTGAAAATTTCGTACTTAACTTTTCTAATAATTATTCCTGAGGTAAAGATCTGGTTCTCTAATGAAAAAAAATTCTACTTTCGACTGTGTTCCTGCTTCCAACCAAAAGGAATTGTTTTGATTGGGATGGCTGAGTTGAAGGTTCTTTCGTGATATGGTAGCCACGGTAGCCTAGTGGTCATGGTTTTGGATTCGTGACTGGCGGTTTTCGTTCAGTCGCGGGTTCGATCCTTGGCATCTAAGGACCCGCCTTGTAGCCGGGGCTGATGCACGTTAAATCTGTCGGGGCCCAAAGTCCTCCCGTTAGCGTAGGGTGGAAGTTCGGAGAGGGGGTGCCAGCTCGGGTGTCATCCTCGTCACTTGACCTTGGTTCAAAATTACGAGGTCCGTCGCCAATAGCCTTCTTATTGCTTATAGTGAGACGTTAATAAAAATTGAACTAAACTAATCTTTCGTGATATGCGATAGAAATTTGGAGAGGATAGTACTACTTAAGAAGTCATCCTTGTCACTTTAATATAGTTTAAAATTACAAGGTCCTTTATCACTAGTACTTGAGTTACTCAAGGGTAAAATTAATTTAATCCAACCAAATAAATTGGATCAGCTTCAAACCACTACGACCTATCTCACATTGGAGTACAACTGGTTAATGATTCTAAATGCATAACTTCTATTTCAGTTTACACTTGGCAATGTACTTGAACTAATTTATAAATATTTTTCGATTGAAGAGCTTAAAATTATTGAAACTTTTTATAAGAGACTTTGTGACGTATTTTACCGAGACAATGCTTCGCAGTGGTTTTCGCAGTCGCAATCTTTGTGAAGAGATCAAACCTCAACAAGTTATTGATAAGCAGCCTTTGAGCAAGCGCAACTTTGATTGTGTAACCATTAATATTTCTCCCGATAAGGGTTGGGTTACAAACCAAAGATCACAGAAAGCAGGATCTTATTTGGAACTTTTTAGCACCATAGTAATTCCTTTCATTTATATTATAATATTTGCATTTCAATTATTTAGTTAGAGATAACATGATTCGAATTTGGCTGTGGACATTTTTAAGAAATCTTAAATTTTCTGGAAATATCATAACTTTACTCATTAGAATATTTCAAATATTTAACTTTCTATTATGCCCGAGTCTCTTTGAAGTATCGGATGTGCTTTTGAAAGTTTTGTTTGAACTATCATGTGTATTTTCATTATTTTCCCATTCAAAATGTAACTTTTCCCATAAATTACCGGAAAGCTGTTTAAAAACTTAAATGTTTTTAAAATAATATTTCTGTTTCGAAGAGTTATTCAATAGCTTTTATAATTTTTATTGAATACAACATTTCTTAAGTCTTAAAATAAGTTAAAGAACAGTTTATAACTCAATTAAAACTTACTTTTGTATAATTAAAGCAAAAAATTACGAAGTTTTTTTTTTGATCGTTTCTGTAGAGCCCTCAAATAGTTAGTATTGAGATGTGCTAAAACGCTTTTGATTGCATACATTAATATAATCAAATTATAAAGTAAATTTGGTGTGGCTTTCACCTATTGACACATATGTATCGAAAAACGAGAATTATCTAAATATATATGTCTCAAATGACAACAGGATTATATATTTAAAATGGTAAATTCTTAAATTTTTATTACATACATTTCAAATATGTGGGAGGTTTTCAGTCAGACGTCAATACGCACGTTTAATTTGCCTTTTGTTCTCACCATAATGAATAAATTTGAACTTCTAAATAAAATTTGTGATAAATTATCAAATTTACCTATTAAATGTGGAATGGTTATAGTGATATTGGACCTATCGAAAAAGGTGCTAACCTAATAACATATTATTAATATAACTAGCATGTCATGAGTTCGGGTCTTAATTAGGTTAGTTAATGAAGACCGTCATGGGGAATAAGGGGCATGTTAAATCTGTTGATGGTCAAATGTCCTTACGTTGGGAAACTAGGGTGTCGTTCTCGTCACATGACAGAGGCTCAAAGTTGCAAGGTCCATCGCCAATCACTCCCATGTTTTTTCTAGTTCGACGTTAATGAAACCCGACCAAACCCTATGTCAGAAAGGTTAAGAATTCTGGATTGTAGGTTTCCAGCACGGGTATCATCCTCGAAACTTGACCGAGTTTAAAATTTAAGAGATCTTGTGTTAGTAGTCCTTAATAATTAGTTCCTTCTAAGTATGACTAAGAAAACAATATTGTTATTAAATTTTCGACAAGGAGCACAGAAATTATCTACACGTATCCAATAATTTCAGTAATGAATCTTCAAAGATCAATTTTTGAAATTTATTTGATAACATAATGTTGAACTGTGCTTTACGTTTATTATTTTGTTTCTTAGAATTCAAAATTGACTTTTATTCTCCAGAGTAAATTTTTAAGCCCGTTTTAACTATGTTATCAAGAAAAAATTTTATTTTTAAATATGTGCGTACTTATACTTTTATGGTTTTTCTCGTACAAATCTTTTATATTTCTCTTTTAGTTTTATAAAGACAGAAAAAGTGACTGCAAATTTCTTCTCGAAATCGGCATTCTTGTTGCATTGATTTTAATTATTGTTATATTTGTCCTAAGTCAAAAAGACATGCTCCCTACATGGCTTCCTAACATAAACTACCTCTTGGGATTTGCAATTGCATTAATTTTCCTCTCTTTACTCGTAAGTATAAATTTTATCTTCTAATCAAATATAGAACTACTTTATACATGAAATTGGTAATTGAATAGTTAATGCTTTTTTTGAATAGTTTTTTAACTATGCAATGTATATTTTCTGCAGTGTTAGAATTAGTATCAGCCATCTCGATTAATTCGTTATGGATTCAAAACTTTTAACAACATCATTACTATTAATGTGACGTTTTAAAACCAAAAGTTTCATGTTTTAAATATTTCTAAAAAATTTTGCATTTATTTTGTGTTAATCACATAACCACTATACATTTTCAATCATTTTGAAATTCGGTATGAAGTGTTTTTAACTTCAAGGATTTTGTCTCCACTCAAGATATTAATGCATTTTTTGTGCATTCCACGGCAATCATGTAAAGCTTTATCGGTATTTTTAAATTCTTGACACATAGCAGGGGTTGCCGAGGGATTCTGTGCATGAGTTTGGCCAACAATGTTAAAATCGAGCTGCGAGTTTCCACTAAGAACCGTGGCCGCAATATCAAGTGTTCATGATCACGAATTCGCATTTTTTCCCTTAGAGTCTTGTCCAATAACAGTAAGAACCGGCCATGTAAAGAGGATCATGCACTTTAAAATGTAAAGATTCAAAATCATCCATTGGAGCGGGGGTAGAAGTTTGAAGACGGGGTGTCAGCTAAAGTGGCCTCGTCATTTGGTCGAGGTTTGAAATGACAATCATCAATCTTTTTTTTGTTTCTCAATACCTAAGGGGTATACCTTTAGGTATGTACGGGCTTCGTTACCCCAATGTTTCCTAGTGACGAAACGTGACATAAAAAATTATGAGGCTGTTGCTTGTTAAAGGGATTTAATTTGAGTTACACCGTGGTTTGAAATACAAGGAGTAGGAATCTAACTGAAATCGTTACTTGAGCCCAATTCAGAATCGAAAAATAAGTTATTAATCTATTATTAGCTTCTTGTGAGGCAGTAAATTAAAAGAACTTTAGCTAATAGTTAGACCTTTTATTTAAATAAACACTTTAATAAATCACGTAATTAAAATATACTTCACCACGTTTCATATCCTATGATTATTTAGTTTTTTTAAGTAACATGTAATTATGGGATTTTAAAATTAATACAAAACAACAAGCATGAAAATAGGCAGCGACAATTTTCTGATGTGTTATCACAACAGCTTCGAGAACAAGCAACGACTGTGGTAGCCGTCATAGTCACTATCTCATGATCTGTTGTTCATTTGAGTTACAAGTTCCAGTCCAGCAGCATAGCATGCTTTCGTTCTTGAGCCATAAGACCCCACAGTCACTCACTCACGAGATTCAGTCCCAAATCTTTTTAAATATCCATCGTGTAACCGGTATAATGCTCTTTAAATACAAGGTGTCCAAGAATTATCTTTGCATCTTAAAACTTTATAACTTCTAAGCTAAAAGAGATTTACATTCTGTTTTCTGCAGGTGATAGTCAAACTCAAAGGGGTTTTTTTCTATTCATGGTTACAACTTAATATATGCATGCTCCATGTATGGACTTAAGCACATCCAACCTGCATTGAATTTCCTACCAGGAATGGTGAAACATTTCGTATGTGACAGTGATAAAAGCAACTGAAATGCGACTTTTGAAGACGGCAATATCGGTAAACTTTTACCGTTAAACAGCATCTTTCAAATAACCTTACAGAAAAAAGTCTAGGGGTGATGTCAGGAGACCGTGGTAACCATGGGATCGGGCCACCCCGTCCAATCCATCCGAACGGGGACCAATCAATCCGGTTGGAAAGGTTTCTTCTAGGTATCCCTGACTGCTCTTAACCATTGTGGTATAGCACTATCCTGCTGGAACCAAATTTTGGGCAGAAAATCCTCTGAGGAAGAGCAAAGAGTTGAAGCATATCCAGGTAAATACCTCCGTTAACTGTTTCCAGAGAAGAAAAAAAGGCTCAATGATTCGGTTGCGAATCAGACACCAGACATTAATCTTCAGTCAAGCTCTTTCAATCTCTAGTGTTTCACATGAAGTTTCTGATCCCCAAATTCATACGCTATCATGGTTTGACTGTACAGGTACATGTAATGTTGACTCACAACTAAATCCCACCTGTTTCAAGAACCCATTATCTTTATCGGTACAGTGTAACATCACTATGGCAAACTCCGAATGTTTTGGTTGATCTGTTGATAATAATGCCTGCAACATCTATACCTTATAGACATAGACTCAACCGTTTATGAAACACCAGATGGACTGTGGACCTAGATATTTGGCAGCTGTCTAGCAGTGGAACGGATTTACTTTTCCGGATTGTGCAAGAATGCTTCACATACCCGCTCAACATTTTCAGCACTTGTTCCGGGTCATCCTGCTCCTTTTTTATGTAACACAGAGTCTGAGGTCATAAAGATCGTGTGCCATTCATGCATGCGGGATCTGGATGACGAATCCCTCTTAAATTCGGTACTGAGGTTCTGCTGAACCTGTGTCCAATTTGCACTCTAGGAAACATACCACATATTGTGCTTTCTCCTGCGATTTCCACATGCTCACTTACAACTGGCTAGCCTAAGCAGCAAAAAAAAAAAAAACTTGAGTTGCACGATTAACTGCAGAAAACATAATATAAATCTTTTTTTTTAATTTAGAAGTTATTAAAGGCTTAAAGTTGTAAAGACAGTTCTTGGACAACATAGTTATCTCTATATATCGAGGCTTAAATTCCGTTTGAAGCTGCGGAAGTTGACTGCCTACTCGAGTGTTGTCTTTGTCACTCAAGCTTTCAAGATCCATTGCCAATAGCCTTGGAGCTGCAGTTAATAATCAATCCAACAAACTAAACAACAAATGTATCGGCAAGATTGAGCTTTTCAAAAAGTGGCCTGCCCAACTACAGTGGTATCCATAAGGATACCAGTTTCTCCTTATCCTATAAATCTTTTTACTTTTCTAGACTTCTAACTCGGCCCTTCGAAATCTCGGACTCCCATGATTCCTGAATAATCTTCTTTAGCACTTATAAGAAATAATCTTAGAAACGTTTTTTCATACCTTCTAAGCACATCTCGGCTAGATGTTAATATTCTAAAAATAAATCTGCTCAAACCTTTGTTCCGATTCCGAAATTTCGTTACATTTACTCATTTTTGTAGTTTTATAAACCTTTGAAAGTGTTTTAACACAGCAATTATTCAGGCAGAAGATGAACTAAACATTTTATACTGTTCTAATATTAATTGCAGAAAAAAAATGTTTGACAGTTATTTATTGGTGGGAATGAAATCTGAAGACATGCATGTTTTAATGTTCATCTTTATTTTTAGGTAGCTTTATCAAAAACTGCATGCTTATCTAGGCGAATATCATCCAGCGGTAAGAATAATCCAATTCCCCTAGAAGACGATCCATAGAATAAAATTAAGACCACTAACTATTTATGTAAAACTCAATATTAATTAGTAAGAAGATAAGTGGTGTACAAGGTATGCTAATGAAAAGAACAAGTTATTGCGTAGTGGATCAAAAGCTGACAAAAAAAAATTTTTTTTGATTAATTTTCAAACCAGACGAACTGCACACTTTTTTAAATTTGAAATTGCATGATTGTTTTTCTGATTTTTTTCAACGAATAATAAAATTAAACTTCTCCTTATTTGAAAGTTAAATTTTGATTATTTATAGAATTTACCATTTCTTGTCAAATTCATTGTTCTGATTGATTTGTTGGGTCCAATCGATAAACGTGAGCGTAACTTTTTTGGTACCCTATTTTCATCACAGATCGTGGCCGCGGCAGCTTAGTTGTCTTGGTCATGGATTCACGAAAAGCGGTTTTCATCGAATCATGGGTGCGAGCCTTGATGCCACGAAAGACCCGCTGCGTAGCACGTTTTTTACGTGAAAATTACGTGGCGTTCAAAAAAATTACGTGGCGAAATTTTACGTGGCGTTCAAAAGTACACGTTAAATTTGTCGATGCCCAAAGTCTTTCCATCGAGTGGTGTGGAAGTTAGGAAAGGTGTCAGTTTGGGCGCGTTCTCGTCACTTGACCAAGGTTCAAAATTACGAGAACCATCACCAATAGACCTCGTGTTGCTTCCTGTGCGACGCTAATAAAACCCAACCAAACTCATCAAAAATCACAGTATCACTAGAGAGTTAAACAATGATTAGCTAGGAAAACACAAAAGTGAGACTCTAAATTTTTTTTCATGATCAGTTTCTCTCCGAAGATAAGAAGCAACTGTTGTAACCAAATGGTAAGTCTTGAGCTCATAACGGTGTGAAACAGAGTCGTGGGCTCTAGCACTGACGTCATTAACCTCCGTGTAGCGGAGCTAATGCCCGATAAATCTAGACGAAGTCCGGGCCGTGGTAGCCTAGTGGTCAAGGTCGTGGACTAGCGGCCGGCGGTTTATGTTCAGTCGCGAATTCGATCCTAGGCCGCCAAAGACCCGCCGTGTAGCCGGGGCTGATGCACATTAAATCCGTTCGGGGCCCAAAGTCCTCCCGTTGGCATGGTGTGGATGCTAGGAGAGGGGGGTGCCAGCTCAGGTGTCGTCCTCGTCACTTGACCGTGGTTCAAAATTACGAGGTCTGTCGCCAATAGCCCTTGTGTTGCTTCTAATGCGACATTAATAAAAACTAATCTAGACGAGGTCCAAAGTTCTCCGAATGAGATTGTGTAGAAGTTAACAGAGGAGCCAGCTCAAGTGTAAGGTCCGTCACCAATAGTCCTTATGCTTCTTCGGAGTTCAACTACCTCAGGAGCTTACTTATAAGTATGAGCATCACGAAACGAGGTACGTTTCGGATCTATTTCTTTTTCGTAAAGTTCATTGGCTATGATTAACACGGGTGACACGCCCGCGGCATACCGGAGCAATCCTTTTGTATTTTTAACCTTACTTATTGTCATCCAATTTTTATATTCCATTTTTTTTATCGTCTATATCACAGATGCACCTCGTTTGACGCTGCATAGCTAGATTTCTGTCTTGCACCGTAAATATCAAATTTAGCTCTCTATTTAAAGTTCTGCGCAACTTAACAAAAGATCAAATCAAATGTTGAGAATGCTGCTTTAATGAATTTTCCGACTTGTTTTTCTATCAAACAAAATTGTCCGTTTATCTTCCACCGCTCAGAATTACGAACCACGGTCACATAAAAGGTCAATTGAAAAGCCCCCGGCCTGACTCATAGATGGCGCTACTAGAATTAAATCCATACGTTTTTTTAGTTAGCCCTAATTCTCAAAAGATGCGTGTATAAATTTGACAGCTGTCGGATCATTAGTTTGTGAATTATAGCATTTTGAGTAAAGCAACTTTTGTTATTGTGAAAAAAATGGATAAAAAGGAATTTTGCGAGTTGATAAAATATTGCTTTTTAAAGGAAAAAAATACAGTTGAAGCAAAAGCTTGCCTTGATGCAGAGTTTCCGGACACTGCCCCAGGAAAATCAACCATCAAGGATTGGTATGCTAAGTTTAGACGTAGTGAAATGAGCACCGAAGACGGTGGACGCCCAAAAGAGGTTGTTACCGAAGAAAACATTAAAAAAATCCACAAAATGATTTTGAATGACCGTCAATTGAAATTGCATGAAATAGCAGATACTCTAAAGATATCAACTGAACGTGTACATCATATCATTCACGAATATTTGGGTATGAGAAAGCTCTGTTCAAAGTGGGTGCCGCGCGAGCTAACTTTTGACCAAATACAACGACGAGTTGATGATTCGGAGCAGTGTTTGAAGATGATCGAGCATAATAAACCCGAGTTTTTGCGTCGATATGTGACAATGGATGAAACATGGCTCCATCATTTCACTCCGAAGTCCAATCGACAGTCATCCGAATGGACTGCACACGATGAACCCGCTCCAAAGCGTGGGAAAACGCAACAGTCGGCTGGCAAGGTTATGGCGTCTGTATTTTGGGATGCGCATGGAATAATTTTCATTGACTACCTTGAAAAAGGAAGGACCATCCACAGCGTCTATTACATAGCATTATTGGACCATTTGAAGGACGAAATCGCCGAAAAACGGCCGCATTTGAAGAAAAAGAAAGTGCTGCTTCACCAAGACAATACAATGCACCGTGTCACAAGTCATTGAAAACGATGGCAAAAATCCATGAATTGGGCTTCTAATTGCTTCCTCATCCACCGTATTCTCCAGATCTGGCTCCCAGCGACTATTTCCTGTTCTCAAGTTAAAGAACAGTTTATAACTCAATTAAAAGTGGTATAATTAAAGCAAAAAAACATGAAGTTTTTTTTTTTTTTTTTTGATCGTTTCTGTAGAGCCCTCAAATAATTGCATGAGATGTGCTAAAACGCTTTCTTGATTGCATACATTAATATAATCAAATTATAAAGTAAATTATGTGGCTTTTCACCTATTGAGACACATGTATTTGAAAACGAGAATTATCTAAATATATATAAATCAAATGACAATGGTGATTATATATTTAAAAATGGTAAATTCTTAAACTTTATTTAGCCACATTTCAAATATGTGGAGGTTATCAGACGTCGTAATACGCACGTTTAATTTGCCTTTGTTCTCAACATAACGAATAAATTTGAACTTAAATAAAATTTGTGATAAATTATCAAATTTACCCATTAAATGTGGAATAAGAGAAGTGGATATTGACCTATCGAAAAGGTGCTAACCTAATAACATTGGCTATTAATATAATCCAGCAGGTTTGAGTTATGAGATCGGGTCTTAATAGTTAGTTAATGAAGACCGTCATGGGGAATATGCATGTTAAATCTGTTGATGGCTGCCGCCTGGCAGCAAAACAGCGTTTGCTGGTGCCAAAGCGTGCGCTCTGGGCGCGTCACGGCAGCGTTGTTCTTTACCAAAATGCTGGTGCGGCAATTGAACTGCTGCAGCGTGCTGGCTCAGCCTACCAGCGCAGCGGCATTTTGTGCAGTTCGCCAGTTTTTCGCTGCAGCCGCTAAGCAGCGGCGGGGCTTTAAGCGCGGCGCGTAGCCTGTGCCTGCGCGTACTTTTACTACAGCCTGCTGGCGTTATACAGCAACAAAGTATGCGTTGTAAATGCCGGTTTCTGCGCTTGCTACGGTGTACGGCTATGTGCGGCGTGCGCCTTTTATATTTCTAGTTTTATAAAGACAGAAAAAGTGACTGCAAATCTCTTCTCGAACCCGCATTCCTAGGTTGCATTGATTTTAATTATTATATTTGTCCTGTCAAAAGACATGCTCCCTACATGGCTCCAACAACCACTTCGGGACGGTACTGCATTAATTTTCCTCTTACTGTAAGTATAAATTTTATTCTAATCAAATATAGAACTACTTTATACATGAAACTGGTAATTGAATATACGCTTTTTTTGAATAGTTTTTAACTATGCAATGTATATTTTCTGCAGTGTTAGGTTCAGTATCAGCCATCTCGATTAATTCGTTATGGATCCAAAACTTTTAACAACATCATTACTATTAATGACGTTTAAACCAAAAGTTTGGCGTTTTAAATATTTCAAAAAATTTTGCATTTATTTGTGTTAACTACATAACCATCATACATTTTCGTTCCATTTTGAAACTCGGTGATGAAGTGAGTGTTTTAACTCAAGGATTTTGTTCCTTCCACTCAAGATATTAATGCATTTTTTGTGCCCCACGGCAACTGGTGTAAAGCTTTATAGGTATTTTAAATTCTTGACACTATAAGCAGGGCTGCTGAGAGATTCTGTGCATGAGTTTGGCCAACGATGCTGTAAAATCGAGCTGCGAGTTTCCACCAGAACCGGGCTGCAATATCAAGTGTTCATGATCACGAATTCCATTTTTCCTCTAGAGTCTTGTCCAATAACAGTAAGAACTGGCCATGTAAAGAGGATCAAAACCTCTAAAATGTAAAGATTCAAAATCAATTCATTGAGTGGGGGGTAGTTTGAAGACGGGGTGTCAGCTAAAGTGGCCTCGCTGTCATTTGTCGAGGCTCTGAAATGACAATCATCAATCTTTTTTGTTTCTCAATACCTAAGGGTATACTTTTAGGTATGTACGGGCTTGCTACTCCCAATGTTTCAGTGACGAAATATGACATAAAAAAAAAAATTATGGAGGCTGCTAGCTTATAAAGGGATTTAATGGAGTTACACCGTGGTTTGAAATACAAGGAGTAGGAATCTAACTGAAATCGTTACTTGTTTCCAATTCAGAATCGAAAAAAATAAGTTATTAATCTATTATAGCTTTTGTGAGTGTTGTAAACAAAAGAACTTTAGCTAATAGTTAGACCTTTATTTAAATAAACACTTAATAACCACGTAATTAAAATATACTTACCACGTTTCATATCCTATATGATTATTTAGTTTTTTGGCAATATGCAGCCTATGGGATTTTAAAATTAATACAAAAAAATAGCAGTGACAATCTTCTGATGTGTTATCACAACAGCTTGAGAACAAGCACGACTGTAGCTGTCATAGTCAATGGCCTCATGATCTGTTGTTCATTTGAGTTACGAGTTCCAGTCCAGCAGCATAGCATGCTTTCGTTCTTGCGCCATAAGACCTCTACATTCACTCACTCACGAGATTCAGTCCCAAATCTTTTAAATATCCACGTAACTCGGTATAATGCTCTTTAAATACAGCAGGTTCAAGAATTATCTTTTGCATCTTAAAAAACTTATAACTTCTAAGCTAAAAAAGAGATTTACATTCTGTTTTCTGCAGGTGATAGTCAAAACCTTTCAAAGGGGTTTTTTTCTGTCTGTTTGTTACAACTTTCTAATATGTGCATGCTCCATGTGACTTAAGCACATCCAACTCCGCATTAACCTCCTACCAGGAATGGTGAACATTTCTGTATGTGACAGTGATAAAAGTTAACTGAAATGCGACTTTGAAGTCGGTACATCGGTAACCTTTACCGTTAAACAGCATCTTTCAAATAACTCATACAGAAAAAAAAAAGTCTAGGGGTGATGCTTGTAAGACCGTGGTAACTATGGGGATCGGGCCACCCTGTCCAATCCATCCGAATTCTGCACTCAACCCAATCCTGCTGAAAGGTTTCTTCTAGGTATCCTCTGACTGTTTAAATCCATTGTGTATAGCACTATCCTGTTGGAAAACCAAATTTTGGGCAGAAAATCCTCTGAGGGAAGAGCAAAGGAGTTGAAGCATATCCAGGTAAATACTTCCGTTAACTGTTTCAGAGAAGAAAAGTGCCTAGTCAGATTGCTGTGAATCAGACACCAGACATTAATTCAGTCAAGCTTTTCAATCTTCTAGTGTTTCATGAAGTTTCTGGATCCCCACCATACGCTATCATGGTTTATCGACGTCAGGTCACGTAATGCTTCTGAGCTCACAACTAATCCCACCTGTTTCAAAAGCCATTATCTTTATCGGTACAGTGTAACATCACTATGGCAAACTCCGAATGTTTTGGCTGATCTGTTGATAATAATGCCTGCAACATTCATACCTTATGACATAGACTCAACCGTTTGGTGCAAGATGGACTGTGGACCTAGATATTTAGAGCTGTCTAGCAGTGGAACGGATTTATTTTTTCCGGATTGTGCAAGAATGTCCACATACCCGCTCAACATTTTCAGCACTTGTTCCGGGTCATCCGCTCCTTTTTATGAACACAGAGTCTGAGTACATGAAGATCGTGTGCCTATCTTATGATGCCGGGATCTGATGACGAATCCTCTTAAATTCGTACTGAGGTTCTGTGAACCTGTGTCCACTTGCACTTCAGGAAACATACCATATATTGAGCTTTCTCCCGATTACATGCTCACCTTGGCAAACGGTAGCTCTAGCAAAAAAAAAAAACTTGATTGCAATGATAACTGCAGAAAACATAATATAACTTTTTTTAATGTAGTTATTAAAGGCTTAAAGTTGTAAAGACGTTTGGACACATAGTTATCTCTATATATCGAGGCTTAAATTCCGTTTGAAGCTGCGGAAGTTGATCATTCACCTGAGTGTTGCTTTGTACCAGCTTTCAAGATCCATTCCACATAGCTTGAGCTGCCAAATCAATACCAAACTAAAACACAAATGTATCGGCAAGATTGAGCTCAAAAGGGCTGCCCACCACAGTGGTATCCATAAGGATCAGTTTCTCCCATCCTATAAATCTTTTTACTTTTCTAGACTTCTAACCCGGCCCTGAAATCTCGACCTCATTATTCCTGAATAATCTTCTTTGTTAACTTTATATAGAGATAATCTTGAGAACGGTTTTCATATCTTCTAAGCACATATCGCAGATGTTATTCTAAAATAAATCTGTTCAAACCTTTGTTCCGATTCAAATTCGTTACATTTACTCATTTTTGTAGTTTTATAAACCTGAAGTGTTTAACCAGCAATTATTCAGGCAGAAGATGAACCTAAACACTTTTATACTTGTAATATTAATTGCAGAAAAAAAATTGACAGTTATTTATTGTGGGAATGAAATCTGAAGACATGCATGTTTTAATGTTCATCTTTATTTTTAGTAGCTTTATCAAAACTGCATCTTATCTAGGCTGAATATCATCCAGCGGTAAGAAAAAATCCAATTCCTCTAGAAGACGATACTAGAATAAAATTAAGCACACCTAACTATTTATGTAAAACTCAATATTATTAGTAAGAAGATAAGTGGTGTACAAGGTATGCTAATGAAAAGAACAAGTTATTGCGTAGTGGACTAAAAGCCGACAAAAAAAAAATTTTTTTGATTAATTTCAAACCAGACGAACTGCAACTTTTTTAAATTTGAAATTGCATGATTGTTTTGATTTTTTTCAAGAATAATAAAATTAAACTTCTCCTTATTTGAAAGTTAAATTTTGATTATTTATAGAATTTACATTTCTTTGTCAAATTCATTGTTCTGAGATTGGGGTCCAATCGAAAACGAGCGTAACTTTTTTGCAATGTCTATTTTCATCATGTGCGTGCAAGCAGCCGCTGGCGGATTTACGAAAAGCGTCATACCGCGGTGTGGCTTGAGCGCAGATGTAGCGCGGCAAGCGTGGCATGGTGTTTACAGGCGGTAGCCAGGTTCAAAATTACGGTAAGCGCCAAAAGTATGTTTCTGGCATCGGAAGGCGGGGTGCATAAGCACGTTCTGAAGCGTAAATGCATTAATTACGCAACACAAAATGTAGCTTAGGTTCGAGTGCAGCTTTGGCTGCTTTCAGCATAAGTACCAAGCAAACAAAGTTTTGAGCTTAGCTAACAAAGTGGGTTCTAGTCATCGTCATTAACTCTCCGTCGTAGTAAGGAGCTAATGCCGTGTAAATCGTACATCGAAGTCCGCGCGTGGCCTAGTGGTCAAGGTCGTGGACAGCGGCCGGCGGTTTAGTTCAGTCGCGAATTCGATCCTAGGCCGCCAAAGACCCCCGTGTAGCCGGGCTGATGCACATTAAATCCGTTCGGGGCCCAAAGTCCTCCTGTGGCATGGTGTGGATGCTAGAGAGGGGGTGCCAGTCAGGTGTCTCCTCGTCACTTGACCGTGGTTCAAAATTACGAGGTTGTCGCCAATAGCCCTTGTGTTGCTTCTAATGCGACTTAATAAAACTAATCTAGACGAGGTCCAAAGTTTCGAATGGATTGTGTAGAATTAACAGAGAGCCAGCTCATGTAAGGTCCGTCACCAATAGTCTTATGTTCTTCGGAGTTAACTACCTCGGAGCTTACTTATAAGTATGAGCATCACGAAACGAGGTACGTTTCGAGCTATTTCTTTTCGTAAAGTTCATTGGCTAAGATTAACACGGGTGACACGCGCGGCATACCGGAGCAACTTTTGTATTTTAACCTTTTTTATTGTCACCAATTTTATATTCCATTTTTTATCGTCTATATCACAGATGCACCTCGTTTGACGCGCAAGCTAGATTTCTGTCTTACACCGTAAATATCAAATTTAGCTCTCTATTTAAAGTTCGGCAATTAACAAAACATCAAATCAAATGTTGAGAATGCTGCTTTAATGAACCTGACTTGTTTTCTATCAAACAAATTGTCTATCTTCCATCGCCTCAGAATTACTGAACCACGGTCACATAAAAGGTACAATGAAAAGCCCCGGCCTGACTCATAGATAGCTATAGAATTAAATACGTTGTTTTTAGTTAGCCCTAATTCTCAAAAGATGTATAAATTTGATAGCTGTCGGATCATTAGTTTTGAATTATAGCATTTTTGGAAGCAACTTTTGTTATTGTGAAAATGATGGAATGGATAAAAATATTGCTTTTAAAGGAAAAATACAGTTGAAGAAAGTTACTTGATGCCGAGTTTCCGGACACTGCCCAGGAAAATCAACCATCAAGATTGGTATGCTAAGTCGCAAAGGAAATGAGCAATCAGCATTTCTGCGTGGAGCCTTAAAGAGTAAGCTGTTTACCGAAGAAACATTAAAAAATCCACAAAATGATTTTGAAATGACCGGCCAATTGAAATTGCATGAAATAAGATACTCTAAAGATATCAACTGAACGTGCGTACATCAAGTATCATTCTAGTCATTTGGGTATGAGAAAGTTCTGTTCGTGTGGTGCCGCGCGAGCTAACTTTGACCAAATACAACGACGAGTTGATGATTCGGAGCAGTGTTTGAAGATGACGAGCATAATAAAACCTGAGTTTTGCGTCGATATGTGAGCCGATGAAACATGGCTCCATCATTTCACCCGAAGTTCAACAATCGACAGTCATCCGGAATGGACTGTACACGATGAACCTGCCCAAAGCGTGAAACGCAACAGTCGGCCAAGGTTATATGTCTGTATTTTGGGATGCGCATGAATAATTACTGACTACCTGGTGCGCGAAGAATATCCACAGCGTCTATTACATAGCATTATTGGACCATTTGAAGGATTTAAATCGCCGAAAAAACGGCCGCATTTGAAGAAAAAAGAAAAGTGCTGCTTCACCAAGACAACAATGCACCGTGTCGTCATTGGAAAACGATGGGCAAAACTATGAATTGGGCTTTCATAATTCATTTCCCTATCCACCGTATTCTCCAGATCTGGCTCCAGCGACTATTTCCCTGTTCTCAGATCTCAAAAAAGAATGTTTCGTTAAAAGAAATGTTCGTCGAATGAAGAGGTGATCGCCGAAACTGAGGCTCTATTTTAGCTAAAAGGACAACCGT
>BMAW01051039.1:4746-26966 GCA_019974015.1 Nephila pilipes | reverse complement strand
ATATATATATATATATATATATATATATATATATATATATATATATAATATTTAGTTTAATCTCTTTATTTTAATTTTATTTCGTTACTCTCCATAAATTATGCTTTATACATTTCAATATTACATTTTTACTTTTGTAATAATAGCATTTAGAAATAAATAAAAATATAAATATTCATCATAAGTAATTGCTTAAGATTTCGAAGGCACGTTTGTGCTTAGTGACTGGCAGTTTTGTGACAATTTAAAAACAAATAGAAAAGTTAATTCTTCCCTTTTGAAAAGTGCTTTTAAGCAGGGAAACTTGGGACTGTTCATTAAGAAAGAGCAAGTTGTGGTAAAATGAAAATGGTAGTTTCTATCTTAGAATTTAAAATCTCGTTATTCATTCCGCAGTTCTATGAAAGGGAAAGAAAACAATATTAAAAAGTTGTAATGCAATCCCTCACGGGGACCAATGGAATTGAAATTTTGAAATTGAGTTTCATTTGCCCACTGTAAAAATACTGCTGATAAAAATAAATTGGTTGAACTTGTCAAAATTGTTTACAGTGCTCAAATGAAAGCATATTAAGAAATTAAAGAAAATTTGTGTACTGCAAATACCATTGTGACGACATGAGATATTTCATTTTAAATGTAGTTGATGATACGATCTTCAACAAAAATATCTTAGAAAGTAAACGAGAAAAACGAAGGTGAAATAGACGAAAAGTTTCAAATAATTAATTACACAAATGCTTTAAAATAACACCTCCCAAATAAAAAAAAATCATGATAACTGTTGGTACAAGTGAAGGATTTGAGATCATCAGTGACTTTAATATCCGAGAGGCAAAATCTGCTAGCAGTGTAAGTACATACAAGCAAATTTTAATAAGGAACTATTTTCAATTAATTTCTGTCAGTACAAAACTCTAGATTCATTTCCTATATATTTGTATTAACTAAGCTTTTCTTCTAAAGAATTTTCATTTTTCATTAACTGGAAATTCAAATAAATAACTGTGACTATGTGAGTTACTTATATATAGTTTATTTAAAGTTTGATGCATCCGTAATTTCTAATGAAATTGCAGCTTTTTTAGTATGTGAAATCTGAATAAGGGACACCTTAAAATGTGTGATCCGGTAGGTGTCTCTTACAGGGAGGTAGTACTGTATAATTATATATGATGTCAGGGTTTAAAAATGATGAGAACATCGATTTATTCGGAGCTATTTATTCTTATTCAAGCGATTAATATGTAAAGACACTGTAGTACAGTTATTTAAGTAAAGCTCAAGTGATATTTATAACAGAAATATGAGAAGACAGTTCATCTCAGTCAGGTTGTGCTCCGTGTACTTATTCGGTAAAAGTATATATGACGGTTGCTCTGCTGCACGATGAGAGATCCCAGACACTCCGTGTATCTACTTGAACTCCATAATGGCCTCTTCCCACGCGAAGCTTTTAATCCTTGTGGTATCTTGTAAGCGGACCCTGGAAGTGATTCGATTCTCGTTCTATGGCCACGTTCTGAACATGATAATTCAAGTTGCATCTATTTCTCTCTCTCTCTCTGTGTGTGTGTACGTACACTGCTGGCCACACAAAATGCAACACACAGAAGGATCACAGATATCACAGCGAAATTTATTCGGCAGATAACATGTTGTACAAAGATCAAACGATTAAATTTACAGCCTCTTGTGAAGTGTGGATGATGATAAAATCGGTAGTTATTGTAGCCGCCATTGTTAGCTATAACCGCTGCCACACGCCTCGGCATAGAATGAAAGAGACTTTGGATGTATCCTTGGGGTACAGCAGTCCCTGCGGCTTCCACATATTGTCAAAGTTGATCTAGTGTAGCAGCGGGTGGTGTATCCCGGGCCAGTCTTTGTGCATGTATGAACCATACGTTTTCGAATGGTGATTTCTCGGGAGAACAAGCAGTCCAAGAAAGCAATTCAATCTTATGGTTAAAGAAGAACTCTCGAACATTGCGTGCTTCGTGTGGTCACGCATTATCCTGTTGGAATAAGGCTGATGGCAAGTACTGAAGGTATGGGAAGACCAAGGGCTCCAACACCTCAGAGATGTAGGGCTGGCTGTTCAGTGTACCGGTAATGCGTACTAGAGGGGTGTGGAAGTGAAATCCAATACCACCTCAAACCATGATACCGGTTGCAGGACCAGTGTGGCGATGTGTAACGCAACAGTTCAGCAGCCTCTCACCACGGTGTCTCCAAACTCGAATCTGACCATCGTGATGTTGCAGGCAGAAACGTTATTCTTCAGTAAACACAATGTCGTTCCATCCCGTTGTCCATGTCCACCGTTCATCGCACGATTAGCGGTGCAAATGTCTGTGGTTTCAAGTCAAGGATAAACAAAGCAATGGATGCCTTGAGGACATTCCACTCTGCTGCAAACGGCATCGAATGGTACGAGCGGACACCAGATGATGCGTAGCAGACTGAATCTGTTGTGTTATGGTTCGTGATGTGGCTGCACGATCCATCACTGCCACGCGCACAATCTGCCTGTCATCACGGGTTGTTCTGCAACGAGGTGGGTGCGATCGGCCCCGTCGTTCTGTCGGTCCCTCCTGCATCCAGCGATCACATATTCGCATCACAGTTGCTTCGTTTCGTCCAACACGTTGACCGATTTCTCTGAAAGATAATCCGCAATCCCTATTGGCTACTATCCTTTCTCGGTCGAATTCAGAAACTTGGTTAAAAGACTCTCTAAGTCTTTCACAAGGCATATGTAAACAGCTTATGCAAAAAAAAAAAAAAAAAAAACGCAAGAAAAAACAACTGTCGTGCTTCAAATCGCCAATCTGTTCTCCCCTTATATAGCGCTTGCGAGTGGCGCTACGGTCGCCCGTGATGTGCGTCTGCGCTGCAATGCTAATGATTTGCATAACTCATCGTCGCAAACGCATGATGTAAATTTCACATCATTTGCATGCTTCCTTCAGGGTGCTGCATTTTGTGTGGCCAGCAGTGTATATATATATATATATATATATATATATATATATATATATAATTTGCAAATGTGTGTTCAATTTTGCGTGTGTTTTGTACACCAAATTGTAGTTTTTATGCACGTTGCAGTTGTGCATGAAAAAAATGTGATATTTTGGTTTGTCTTATGAGTTTTTAATAATATTTTTGTTTTAGCTTTTGTTTTAAGCGTTCCATTTCGTCATTTATTGTGTGCTTTCTTGTCTAATATTTCTTATATTTTTGAGTTAGTCATCAATTTTTTTCTATCAAATGTAATTTCGTCTTAGTAGCGGTTTTTTCAATAATATTATTTGATGATTTAGATACTTTAGCCAGTAATTCTATATTAACATAGCTCAACAGTTTAAAGTCGGTTTTCATCGTTAAATATATTATTTACCAATTTTCTGTTTTTCATTCAAAACTTTTGGATTATTAAATTTTTTTATATTTTTCATCTTTTTTGTTATTTTTCGTGTTTTTGTCAATTTATTTTAATTTACCTACATCTGAATTCACGATTTTTCCTTTTAAGTTAAATTTCGTTATTGTATTATCACTCACTTTTCACCTCGCATTTTTCATTTCTTAATGGTTAAGTTGTGAATTTATTGAAAATAATTTTAAAATTTTTCTAAAAGGCAATTTATCAATTTTTTGAAACATTTTAGAATATTTTAACTTATTCAATTTAATATAAATTCTAAATTACTATGCACACACTTATACGCAGACACACACAGATATACATACATATATATATATATATATATATATCCAGGAAATTAAAAAATAAATAATAAAAACTAAAAAATAAATCTTCAATTTAAAAAATACATTAAGCTAATATTCAATTTAAAGATATGTAGGACATTAATATAACTTTATTATAATCAAACAACAGAACTATAACTATAGTGTAAAATAACTAGGTTTTTTTATCATATCGAGTATAAATAACAGTAGGCTCTACTGTTTATATTTCTTAACAAAAGCTTTTTAAATTTGTAAGTAGTGAATAATATAACAGTTTCCTTGTGATAAAATTGTAGGACCACTATCTGTTGAAACACGTGCTGTAAAGTTAATAAAATAGAATTAACTGTTATGGAAACCTGGATATAAATTTACATCAAATTTGAATTCCTTTTTGCAGCTCATAATAATTATAAGAATAATGAAAGTGAGATCCTTAATAATTTTCCATGAGTTTGTTTATGTCTGATACACTTTATTTTTATGTTATTTTAATTTATCTACTGTAACAGAAGTATTAAGAATAATTCCTTTTTCAATACTTCTCTTGTTCAGTTCATTAAAATGTATAGATTTGATGAAAAGAAAAAAAAAACCTGTTTTACTCTTGTGAGTGTGAATATAGTTTTTTGTGTAATTCGTTGTTTATCAAATTTAGTAATACGTAAATAAACAATTATTAATTGTGTATATTGGCTGCAAAAATAATATCACTTTGTGTGTGTTTAAAGTCTGATATACGTATAATTAAATTCAAGTTAAATGTAAAATTACTTCAGTAAAGCCCTCATCTATAGTACAAGTGTTGCTTGTTTCAAAATCGAGAGCTGACAACATTGGAAATTCAATTAAGATTTGTTTTTAAATGTTTTCTCTTTTCCACTATAATTTCTAAAACCTAGAAGAATATTCTTACATTTCCAAAGCATTGTTCTAGATTATTCCCATGTGTTATTATAAGTCCATGTGTTCTCAGTCTGAGAGAGGTCTCGGCCAAGTGTATCTATTCTTCATTTGTTAATAAATAACGTTATCCAGATGTCTATTATGAGTTCAATTCAACCCGCTCCAAAAACCACGTGACATTATTTTTAAATATTTTGAGTTATCAAAATAATTGAAATCTTAACACGAATATTTTTCCACTTAAAAATATATATAGAATGAATGATTAGTTCTTGGCATTTTAATCGTCAGAACACCTCATTCTTAGTGATCATTCATTTCAGGATGACTATCCAAGATGGACTCGCTAACTGTCCGCGATATTGCTGGTAACGAGCATATTTATAATTATATGGTGCATTTACACTTTCTTTTAAAATACCTTAAGGTAAGCGTAAATAATTTTTCTGTAAATAAAGTTCTTATCAAATAATTTATGAAATCCCTTGTGTCATTTATTGACTCCCTTCAATTATAGAGCCCGAAGAAAATCTTTTAGAGATTCACTTGTACTGTAGCGGTTTGAATGAAACCTGTTGTGTAAGGTTAAAGTAAAGACGTTTCTTACAAACTATTATTCTTAATTGAATACGTAACAAAACTTATATATTATCTTCCTAAATGTAGAGTAATTCATTAGAAATTATTAATATTGGGAATTGTATAATTATTTTAAATTAATTTCTTCTTACAGTAAACATAAAAGTGAATGAAAAAACAGTTCTTAATTTGACCATCAGTGCGAACTTTTTTTTAAAAAAATATTTTATAAAGTTTGTATTAATATTATATTGAGCTCCATTTTTGGTCATCAGTATTAATAAGGATAAATCATAATCTCTGATAATATTTCGGGAAATAATTTTTACATTTAAATGTATTGAATGCATTGCGCAAAATCTCACGGACGAATTCTTGTTCAACTAGTATTTAATTTAATATTGTACAGAATTAAAACGTTATGTGCTTAAAAATGCAGTGAAAACCAATTTACTTTAGTATTTAATATTTTATTTAGAAAATGGAAAATAATCCACATTTCATTGTTGTTGTCACATAATTCACTCTGAAATTAATTATTTCTAATGGAATTAGTTGTACATTGAAAAATGTGTGAAACAATTCGGGGAAAAATTTGTCTTTTGTTTGTAACCGTGAGATTATAGTTATTCTTATAATATTAATTCTATACTGATTATACCAAATAAGAGAGTTGTCCTCTATCGATCAGAAGAAACAAAGAGGAACACGTGAGAAGAAGCCGAGGACGTATGCGAATGAGCTTGTAGTGGAGCTCCTTCTCTTTATTTACTTATCCATATCCATATCTTAACTTTGATAATAAAATTATTTTTCTTTAATGGATAATTTTATTTAGCTGAAAACGACCTCTCGCCACAATTTGATTAGAAAACAGAAACACAGTGTGCGCAAAAGTATAATATTAATAGTTGCAAAAGTTTTCGATAAAAAATAATACAAGTGTTAAAATATTTCTTCTTGATTACATAAATACAATAGTTAATTTTCAACAATATCATTTATTTTTAAAAAAGATAATGCATTTTCTTATAAGATAAGAAATGCGTCTGCTTTATATTGAACATTCTACATAATATAGGACAATTTGTCTCTAAGAATAAGCTCTCTCTCTCTCTCCTTTTTAGGTTAAAAATTTTCTTTTTTATGCAGTTTTGATTATATTATTTTGATGTAATCAGATAAGTCGAGCAAAAAATTACAAAATATATTTTACAATGCTCTTTATTTTACTCTCTCAAGAAAGATGGTGCTTTATTATATTTTTCTATGTTTTTCGAATGGAGCAATAAATGAAGCAAATTAGCTAGAAAAGAAATTTCTTCACTTTTTATATCAATTTGTTATTTATAAGTTTCGATTCGCTTATAATCACAGGATATATTTCTGGTCATAAATGATTCGGTCATTTTAAAGAGGGGTCATCTCTACTTTTGAAAATTTTACAGAAGAACAAGATATCCTATATTTCTATAATGTTTCCTGAAAATATTAGTCAGTAATTTTCTAACATTATAAAGGATTAATCATTACATAAACATTTCTGTTGAATTTTGGTACAACAGGAAGTAAAAATACTGGTATATTCAAAATTATTCATTCGAATTCAAAATTTTATATTTTCATAAATAAACAATACAAAATGACAAGTAATACATAAATGCAAAAGGGAAATATGGAATAATTTTTTTTAAACGTGATCCATGTAACTTTATTTAGTTACTCATCTAATGTCAATTCAATACGGAAATTCCAGTAGATCAAGTTGTAATTGATTATGTTTGTGATAAAGGAATCTACAGCATCAGAAATATGTTGTTTCAGTTCAAGTAAATTTGTGAGCAACGATGGCGTATGCACTTAAACTTTTACAAGCCCCCAAAGGAAGAAGAAATCCCATGGAGTATCTGGTGATTAGACATAGGATCGTTTATCAGGGGACTTAGGTGGCCAACAGCTAGTCATCTGGTTCATTGCGACCGTTACAATTGTAAGGTAGCTCCGTTAGAGTTTCTAAAACAGCTTTTGTGAAATAGCTTTGCAAAGAAAGCACGAAGGCCAACTATTGTTCACAGTATGAAACTTTCACAGTTTTTCCTTGTTTTCAGGAATTTTTGTATCAATCTGTGTCGTTTATTAATCAATATAGGAAATTTTGAAATTGGATGATTCAAATTAAGCAACCCTATATTTTCCTTACACGGAGATGATCCATTTTCACTTTAACTTTGAAAGAAGGAGTATAAGATGAAATATATCACTGCAAAACCTCAAGGGAATTAAGGAAATTCAGTTGTTCAAATAATTAGAAGCTGAGGCAAGTTAAATCTTGACGAGATCCCATACTTCCGTAAGTGTGGTGTAGAAGTTTGGAGTGGAAGGTTCAATCTCACGTGTCACCTCCGTCATTTGACCAAGGTTCAAAATTGCGAAGTCTATCACCAATAGTCTTCGAGTTGCTTCTCATTGTGACGTTAATAATGAACCATTTGTCTCTACTTCTTGAGATTAACAAAGGTATTTTTGAATTGCTCCCAAACTGCTCCAGAAGATTCAGTATGGTTTCTGCTTTCATATAATGAGACAATTTTCCCTCATAGAAAAAAAGTTCTCGTAACACTGATAATTTCTCAACAAATTTCCTCTCTTCAGATACTTCAAACACTGTTATAACTACTACTAAGTGCAATCTGTAATTATAACATTGAATATAAGGGATACAGATTGTCACTATCTCGCTTTTAATACCAGCTACTTCTCATTTCTTTATTATACTAACATCAGCAAAACACTGACACAGGAGACTGGAAGTATCCGGCTCATTTTCAAGCATTACCTTAATTGTGGCATCTTTAAGAATCCAATATTTTGTCATTAATGTGTGAAAGAGGAACTCTTTAACACTACTTTTCTCTGAACATAGAGAATTAGCATTTGCAATATTCTTTCTGTGACTCATATCCTTTGCTTCATTTCTCAGGTATGTAAAGCAATGTACAGCGTTCTAAATCAGAAGTGGGAATATTTGAGTTAGAAGTTAATAATGCTAGTTATATATAAACAGCAAAAGCTTAAGGAGTTACTTACTTAGTTACTTTTTATTAAATAATTACAATTAATATAATTATGTATATACATATGACAGAATTATAATATTAAGTGGCAAAATAAATTCATCCGGTAAATTAAATGATTGGAATGCAGTTTAGCCCAACCGTCCGTGGCGACAGGAATTATTCGGCGGTATTTTACCAAATGTGGATACTCTGGTCCGCTTCACGAACTTAACGTTCAGCTAAAAGAAATCGCCAAGTTTGGCAAATTTTGAAATCTAACCAAGTGGTTGGGCTAAACTGTATTTTTACCAATTAAATTTAATTCATATTTGAAAAGACTGTATTAACATCAAAACATCCACTACAATTTTTAAACAATATATTTGATATTGAGTCGATGAATAAAAATTATTTTATTAACGATTTAAAATTTGAACAATATAAATAGGGAGAGTGTGAACTAATGATAAAAATTTAAAAACAAATGAATATTTCATATTTTTTAAATTTCTATTGTTAGTTCTAGCGATGCGCAAAATTTCTTTCTCTCCGAGAACACCATTTTCATTTTACCGTAAACAGTTAAGATTAAAAAAAAAATATTCAATAAAAATAAATTATTTTAGTTCTTACATCTATTAACAAGAAAATGAACTTCGACTGCTAAACCCTGCATCGCTTCCATTATTAATTTATAATTGTAACGACTTTCTTCAAGAGTCGCTTCATTTATTAATGTTGACTCAGAAGTAAAGGTTTTTAAACGAGTTTCTCAATTCTTCCACGGTGATATGGAAAGAATATGAGTTTGGAAAACCGAAGATAGGTATTCAACTCATTTTTTCAATATCTGAAGCCTATTTCTGTGTAACTAATTTCCTTTGTGAACATTTGGCCGAAATTGGATAAAGGCTGAACCAAATGTAGACTCTTTTAATACAAAGTACTGCATCCAAGAAAATTACTCCTACTATGCCGGTCGAAAATCACTTCGCTTTGTTTAGGGCAGGGGTCGCCAAAGTGGTCTATATAGACCCCTAGGGGTCTATTTAACAACAGTAGGGGATCTATCTGACCCAAGGGGTCGAATGGGGGTCTATTGGGACTCGAAGGAAAAACAGTTCTTAATACGCAAATCACACATATCTAACTGCGTACGTAAAAATTTAAAATATTTTTATAATTGACTTAATATTATATTCTTTATAGAAAATAAAATAATAAATCAGAAAACAATCTGCCCTTTTTTTCCTTATGTATTTTCGTATGCATACCGTGACGTCACAACTTGACCTTGTGACCAGTTTGTAATTTGCACGACTCATAGTATGTAGCCAGAAGAGCGATTGAGGCTTATCCGTGTCTCTTGCTGGCGAACCCATCAACCAATTAGGAGCCTTTGGCGCAGACTTGGCGAGCGACGACACTGCCGTTGGCTTTCTATGCATTAAGCGCGAAGGGAATCTTCAGTACTCCGTTTTCTTTCTTTTTATGTTTGTGGTTTTAGTTCTTTTAGTTTTTTTCTTTTTTTATACCGCAGTTACGCATCGTGTCGTTGGTTCGCCCTTTGTCTCCATCGCAAACCATACGAGCCTTGCATATGAGTCAGATGCATATGTGCGCTTGTCCAATTCTACACTGGATGCTACAAATGCAAATATCATATGCATTTTCAGCTATTTTTGTGAACTGTGAACAGTATTAAATGCTTGTAGTGTCATTATTACTACTATTATATCTACCATTGGATAATTAGTTATTGTTTCTATAAAACTATTCGCTTAGTTTTGATATCAATTTTAATTATTGTTACTTGTGAAAAGGTAAGCTTTAATAATGTGGATTAGTATAATATACCAACTTAATTTTAACTTATTTACAGAACCCTAATTTAAAAATGACAGCTTCAGTATCTAAAAAGAAATGTCGGTATTATTCATTGGATTACTTAAAATTTGGATTTATTTGTTCACCGACAAATGAAACTATTCCTATGTGTCTTATATGCGAAAAAACTTTTGGAAATGAATACATGAAACCGTCAAAAATGAAAAATCATCTTGAAAGGCTTCATTCAGATAAAAAAAAAAAATGAAGAATTATAATTTTTCAAAAAACCCAAAGAAAAATTCTCATGTCGACCAACTCTAAAAAGTTTTATGAAACAGTCTACTGAAATTGAAAATGAAGGAGGATTAATTGCTTCGTACAAGATTTCGCTTAATATAGCAAAAACGGGAAAACCCCACACAATCGCAGAAGAAATTGTAGTACCTGCAATTAAAGACGTCATTTAGAATGTGATGAAAAAAGACTCTACTAATGTTTTAAAGTCTTTGCCATTAAGTGAAAATTCTGTAAAACGGCGTATTGACGAAATGGCCGAAGAAATAAAAAACACAGTAGTTTCGGAGCTAAAAAATTGCAAGTTCTCTATACAACTTGATGAATCTGTTTTTGGCGTTTCTGCTATTCTTTGGCGTATGTTAGATATTTCAGTAAAATTAAAGGAGAAGTCATTAATGAATTTTTATTTGCTAAATATCTTGAAACCGATGGGAAGGGAGTGACAATTCTTAGATGTTTACAAGAATATTTAAATAAATATGACATTCCGCTTGAAAATATAAGAGCAGTAGCCACAGATGGCGCACCTTCTATGGTAGGGCGTTACCGAGGTTTTGCTACATGCCTCAAAAAAAAGTGCCCGATATTCGTACTATTCATTGTGTATTGCATAGACACAACTTAGTAGCAAAATATCTGAGTTCAGAGTTACATGAAGCTTTACAGTTTTGTATTAAATCTATTAATCAAATTAAAGCTCAACCTCTTAAATCAAGATTATTTGCCAAACTTTGTGAGGAAAACAATGAGTTATTTAACCAATTACTTCTGCACACCGAGGTTAGATGGTTGTCTAGAGGTGTATGCTTGCAACGGCTCGTCAATTTATTTGATTCCACAACAGAATTTCTGAACGAAATAAATCCTGTTCTAAGCAATGAACTCCAAAACAATAAGAACCATATTTTTTATTTAGCAGACTTATTTGGAAAATTTAATGACGTTCAAACAAAACTGCAAGGTAAAGATGTAACAATTATCCAAGCTCGGACAATACTGTTAGGCTTCCAAGTAAAATTAAATATATTTAGATCTTCATTGCTACGTAAGGATTATAAGTATTTTTCAAATCTGCAACAATTAAAAATAAAAGAAGACTTGGAAATATATACAAATCATCTTCAAAAATTAAGCGACGATTTTAAACTGCGCTTTATTGATTTGGAAAACATCGACATCCCTGATTGGATTATTGCGCCATTTTCGGCGCAAATTGATAACGTCGACATCAACATACAAGATGAGCTTGCTGAACTATTGTCCGATCTTGAAGCAAAAACGCTTATTAAAAATTTGACAATACATAAATTTTGGACTAATATAAATATAAAGCAAAAATATGTGAAACTTTACGAAATGGCTCAGCCATTTATGCTGGCGTTTCCAAGTTCGTATATGGTTGAAGCCGGTTTCAGTCACGTTAATTCAATTTTAACTAAAAACAGAAATAAATTAAATGTGGAGCTTCGAGGGGATTTACCGTTAAAATTGACTAATTTCGAACCCAATATAGCGAACCTTGCCAAGAAACACCAGGCACACTCATCTCATTAAGAAGTAAAAAATCTGTAGCTACTTTACTTACTGTTTCTGATTTATTAAATATTTAGACTAATATATAGTTTTATTTTAATTACCTGAAAATTACCTTTGTGGGGGGTCTATGGAGATTTCGAAAAACTATATAGGGGGCGATGATCAAAAAAGTTTGGCGACCCCTGGTTTAGGGTAAACTGCTAAAGTAACTAGCATTAATGACATCCCTCTCCGCAGAATAACAAGATTAATAACATCCTTTCTCCCACGTTTTTGTTGTTGTACTGATAGAATTGGTGTCTGTCTACAGTTTAGTCTTCTTGTCTTTCCTATGTTTACGTTTGTTCAAAAAAATCGTTATATCTATATTATATTATATATAATTATATCTATAATCCGAATATCCATTACCATATCGCCCCGAAATGGAAATTAAGCTACTAATATTAGAGTTAAAAATAACAATATATGGGCAATATTTCAGGCACGAAAACATTAATTACGAAAATCTAACCTATACTGATTGTGACTTATGGAATATAAGACTCTCGTTTATTATTCGAGATTGTTTTAGTTATTTCCGTTTCGATACAATTCCGAGATAAATATTTTTAACACCACTAGTAGCGGAAGCAGAAATGTCCTTTTAATAGTATTTATTATTAATGTTATAATAATATTATTATTTAGTTACATTAATAATTTGTGTAATTTACATTAATAATTTGTGTAATTTACAATAATAATTTATGTAAATTATATAAATTATTATATTTAGTTACATTAATATTTTATGTATTTTAATAACAATAAATTATTTATAATAAATAATATTTATAATATAATAATGTTATAATATTATTATTAATATAATACTGAAATATTATTGCCTACTAGAGGATTTTTAAGATAAGTGCCTGCAATGTTCTATCAAATGGTAAATTCAAAATCAACTTTTATGAACTTTGATTTTATTTTATTTTCAAATTTTGGCCATATTTGGTTAAAATTTAGTATAAACTGACATTTGCGCTAAAGCATATGTAACAAACTCAAATTAATACATTTCAATTTTCGTTTCTACAATATATTTAATATACACATATCTAAGTTGTAGAAAATTTCAGTTATCTCTTCAGTTGATTTAAACCAAATCTTATAAGCACAAAATGAATTTACAAAAAATAAATCATTCTTTTTTAAATACAAAGAGCTCCAAAATAAACAGTTACATATTTAAAAGCTATGCTGTAGGATCACAATATATCTATGGATGTATAAAACATTGTGGTAAAATTTCATTTGAATATATGAAATACTTTTTAAGAAATGAGTTTTTTCGTAATTAAAAAAAAAATGAAACTGCAGTTTTCCAGAAAGTGCAAATGTATACATCAATATTAATTAAAGAAATAGTTGACGGATGCTCCTAGAACTATAATAAATAAATAAATATTGCTAAATTCTGTATTTAAAAATTATACTTACATTCAAGAAACACTATATAAGATGCATTATTTACATTTCTATGGCTAAATTCTGGTCTTGAAAAAATTTCATTTCCTGTACCTTTAAATTTAAATTCTGGCTATAACTTTATTACCAGATACCTTAGAAACAAATGCAAAACATTTTTGAAATCGTATATATGTCATTCAGTTTGTTTTAGTTTTAATAACGCCGCATTAAACACAACACGAGGGCTATTGGGGACGGATCTTGCAATTTTGAATCGTGGTCAAGACACGAGGACCACACCTGAGATGGCACCCCTCTGCAAGCATCTACACCACTCCACATCGACGGGAGGAATTTGGGCCCCGAAAGATTTAACGTGCATTAGTCCCGGCTACCGTTGAGTCTTTAGCGGCTAATGATCGAATCCGCGACTGAACGAAAACCGCCGGCCACGAATCCGAAACCGTGACCACTATGCTACCGTGGCCGCTCGTAAATATGTGAACTTTAATAAAATATAATAAAGAAACTTACGAAAATTTTCACAAAAACCTTGATTTTTGGGTAGGGACATATCTTAAGGTATCCGTACACCTTTAAAATGCCATTTTTGTTAAAATTTTCGATTCTCTAATTTTAATATTATTTTAAAATTTAATCCTTTTTTTTTTCTTTCCAAGCTGTTGGAAGCTATTGGAAATAAAAATGACTCAATTGCTAACACTTTATTTAGAACTTAAGGTTACAAGGATTTGAAATTTACTCGGTAGCTAATTTTTGAAACCGGAAGTGCCTTTCTGCAGTCAGAAAGTTGGAGAAAGTGTTTGTTTACATTTTTTATTTTTCCAAATATAACTTATATTTACAATGGCGCAAAATAAATAAATCTTAAAATGTATATCTGAATTTTCAAAATATTTGAAACTATATCTTGCAACAGGTTTTTAATACATCTTAATCTTGAATCTGGCAAGAAAAGAAAAGTGTTATTGTTTGCTGACATCAGTTTTTGGCTTCTTAGCTCATAGTTATAATTTCCCATTTAACCTTTTTTTATTGTTGAGAACTATTATTTATTATGGAGATTTAGAGTTAAAAAGAAACGTACATTTCATTGAAATTGCTTTACCAAAAATAGTAATGAAACAGCTAATGCCAGTGCTTAAAATATGAATTTCGCCCCTATTTTCGATGAAAAATCGTAAAGTATGAAAATCCAACGGTAACTGGTAATCAAATAATTGATGCTGAACTCCTCCTGTGTTCAATTTTACAACTTTGTTGGCCCAAATACTTCCACGAAGGTTTGCTATTACATGAAGACTTTAGATATAGATTGTGTTCAAGTTTTGTTGTAAAATGTAAGTATTGCGACTTTCGCACAGGATTTTCTAGCTCAAAAAAGCATTAAGCTTTCCTGAGATAAATGCAAGCTATGTATATGCCATGCTACATATTGGTAAAGAATTTCCTGTTACATATGAATTATGTGACGCATTAAATTTACCCACGCTGAATAAAATTGCATATACCAATCATGAGATTAAACTTATGTCTTTGATTTTATAAGTAAGTGAATTATCTACTCAAAAAGCAGCTAATGAAGTTATGGTTATGCATTCTTGTACAAAAAAAAAAAAATAGCCGAATGTTGTCTTTCAGTTGATGGAACATGATAGCGTAGAGATTACACTTCTATGAATGGGTGTGTTGCTGCTTTATCAATTGATATTGGTAAAGTAGTGGACATTTAAATACTGTCGTCAAATGCCCGAACAATTGAAAAGTTTCGAAAATGTCTAAATGCATCGAATCTGAAACACTTGAAGCAGATCATATGTGCCAAAATGTTTTTAAATATTCAGCGTTAAAAATGGAAGCTGTTGGTGCTAACAAAATCTACAAACAATCAATTATCAAACGAGGTCTTAAATATTCACACTATTATGGTGACGGGGAATCAAATGGATACATCATCGTTAACGAACATGTGGGAAAGATAGTGTCACTAAGTTGGAATTCATAGGGAATGTCAAAAAAAAAAACAGTGGGTACCAGACTGCGTAAGCCGAAATCTAAGAAAAAAAGTTTATCTGGTAATGGTTAACTTACCGATTTTTTTATTGTCAGATTGCAAAACTACTACGGATTGCTATTTGTAGTAATGTTGGCAATATACTCAAACTTCAACAAAATGTTATTGCGGCCATATACCAGTGTTCGTCGAGTGCTAAAAAAATGCATGCACATTGCCTTATTGGGAAAAATAGCTGATGTTATTATCAACGAGCACTAACATGCGGTAAAAAGCCACAGAAAAATATCTTGGCTTATCAAATGAAGTAATAATATAATTAAATCCACATACTTAGAACTATATTCCATACCACCTTTGTCAAAGTCTTTCATGGTAAAACACAGAATGTCAATGAATGTCTTAATGGCATTATATGGCAGAGGGAACCGAAAGAAGTTTTCATGTGCCTTAAAGCCTTAAAATCTGGTGCGTCGGATGAGTGATGCAGTTAAATGATGGGTACAAGGGCTGTTTTGCCAGTTTAAAGAAACTTAACATGATTCCGGGTTATTTTACTTTGAAATAATATAAACATCTTGACCATAGTAGAGTTTTTAATTCTGAACGTCCTTCAACACCAAATATAAAACAGTGTGAAAAAGTACTAAGAATTCTTATATATGTGTTAGAAATATGTGTTAGAAAGCAGAGAAGGTATTATTTATAAACCAGGGGCATTTTATATATAATGTACTACGTTTATTATTAAAAATAACATTTTAAAGATTATTTTTGGAATTTCTCAAAATGAATTTTCTTGACATGTTTACATATGGTAACGTAGATTTAAATTTTGCAAATATATTACTAATATAGTTTTTAAGAAACCTTACTATTATTATGATTGTAAAATTGATACAGTTTTAATAGCAAAGGTATAAGTCATTTTTTTTCATTGGTATTTGACTCGAAACACAAAATTAGACTATCATGATTTCCATATAATGAAAGTATTACCAGCCTCAAAAGATGTTATAATATATAATATAAAATTTACATAATAATGATCGTTTTGGTTATTTTTGAGTTATGAGCGTTATTCTGATAGTAAATATATCACTATTTTCACCATTTTCCGCACTTAAAATTGATTTGAATTAAAAGCAGAATACTAAATTTTTTTTCATAGTTTTAGATTATATTTTAGCATTGAAAATAGTTTAATAGCAAATATCAATTTATTTCAAAAACTGTTCTTGAAAGGTGTACGGATACCTTAAAGAAAGATTTCATAAAATATTTAAATTTATTCTGGGTCATTTATAGTAAAGGTCAATCGTAGCATTCCCTAACTGGAAACATCGATTTTAAATAAGTGGAATAATATAACAGTAAACTTATTTCTCACAAAGTCATGGAATTAAATATCAACTTGATTATTTGATATAATTATGAGTAATGATCGTTCAATGAATTCATTTTCCTTATTTCTATTTGCGACTTTAAAATTATATCTCACATATTTCTCCCTATTTTTGTATTTCTTGCGAATATATGATAAGGTTTAATTAGCCATACTACTTTGCATGCATTTGTAATTTGTTTCTTCAATTATTCTTCCATTTTTTTTTAAAATTGGATTACGAGAAGGACTTGTACAAACTTGCAATGTCCGATATATTTTCCAGCACGACAAATAACATATTTATTGATTCTGCTCACTTCTAACAATAACAAATTATTTCTAGTAATTACCAATAACAGCGGAGTCAATTGGAGAGATAAAAGTAACAGTGAGGGCATCAGATGTTTTCAGCGCATGCAAAGCGGAGGAGATGACAACTGCTCTCCTAATGTCTAGTAGTGTTTTAACGAAGGAAATATGCTTCAATTTTGTATGGACCTCAGGAATTGTTGCTAAAGGACTGCAAAATAACCAAAAAATGAATTTGTGAAAAAATTAAAGGCGAATTCTTTGTAAAAAGATCCATTTACGAGGTGTGGCTAGTAAATAACGAGACTGACGGTGCAACACAGGAAGTACGCGTGTTGAAAATGCCATCGACCGGCAGCTGTTAAGCGTGATGTTTTCTTTTTTCGATTGCAGTACCTCTTGTTTCTGTAAACAAATCCGTACAGCCGTAGCCTTCGTTTGCACTAGAGTTATTTTTTTTTTGTTTCGTCGGAAAAAAGATAATTGGAACAATGGAGTAACGAATTGTTGCGAAATTTCTTATGAAATTTCGAAAAACCGCTACAAAAACTGAAATTTATTGAAAGAAGATATGACAATGAATGTTTCTAGCACACACGTGTTTTTGAGTGGCTTAAGCGTTTTCAAGATGGCTGAGAAGACGTTGAGGATGTTCAGATGAAGACAGGTCACGCTTGATATAGCTTCCAAATCCAAAACGGATGACAATATAGAGAAAAAATCAGTGATCTGATTCAATCTAACCATCGCTTAAGCATTCATACAGTTGCTGAGACTACTAAAATTGATAAATAATCGGTTCGGAAATCATTTCAACCAAGAGTATGCGCTTGCTCATTCCACATTCTCTGTCAAGAGGTTTCAAGCCAAATACAACATCCCAGTGTGAGACCCAGTGTCTTATTCACTGGATCTTGCGCCATGCGACTACTATTCATTGCCTGAGGTGAAACATGTAATAAAAGGAACAAGATTTGAGTCGTTGAAGCTGTGAAAGAGAAAAAGGCACACGTCCTGAAGGAGATGACAAAAGAAGATTTCCAGCACTGTTTCGAACAATGGAAGACTAGCATGGAGCGTTGTAGAGATAAGGGAGGAGTGAATATTGAAGGTGATGATAAGTAAATACGTATCATATGAATATAAAATGTCTTATAGTGTCAGGCTCCTTGTTTAATAGCCCCAACTCGTACATAGAGTAGAATTAAATTATCCTCTCCTGCATATAAATATGTACAAAACTATAAGCACAAATATATTTATCCATTCGGGACAACTAAGCAATTTTAAAATATTATAATATAATATAATTATTTTCAACCTTTATTAAAATTAATTGAACAATATAATTAACTATTCTAAATATTTATGTAATAGAAAAATATTTGAATAAAAGAGCGAAGAAAATCTGCATATTAATTCCCCAGACATTATGTTGTGATATGACCTGAAAATTTTAAACCGAAATAATAGATAATATAGGAATATATCATGCTATTATAATTTTTACAAAGAAAAATGTATAAAAAGAAGGAGATTTGATTTTTTTTACAAAGCTTATCTTAATTTTAAAAATGTTGCAAAACACTTAAAAAACTATTAACCTGAACCTTTTTATTTATAAATTTTGATTCCCGTAAGGGATTTCTGAACAAAAATTATTTATCTCGATATAATTCAGATACTCTCGGTTTCAAAAAGAAAACTGAAAATAATCTTTGCTTCCAAAGTTTCAATGGCTCATCAATTTACATTGTATATAAGTTTTATGTTCCCCATTTATTAATTTTAATAATACTAGCAGAAATTTTGGTTGAGAAAATGAAACCGTGTAATAAACAAGATAAATACAAATAACAATGGATGAATAATTATTTGGAACATTGTATTTCTCATGCTGGTGTGATTGAATCTAAACTTTTTAAATGAAAATCGATTGCTGAATGGAGCTTTGATATATCAAACGTTACCTTTTCATATACATGTATGACTAATTTTATAAATTATGCTTTCATATTTATTTATATTTACTGGCCACGTATCTGAATTATGACAAATAATTAATATTTAATTAAAAAGTATGTTATTTTTAATTCGTGAATTTTTTTTATTATTATGTATATTATATGGCTTATTAATCATTCAACATGTTTATTGCCGATCTCGCGCTAGCGTAAATGTGATCTTTGTCACTAAAACGATCTGACGCCAGAGTGTGTTGTGGGAGATTTTTCTGTAGCCAATACTCGCAAAGCATAGGGAAGACCTGCACCTCCACATTTATTCTCGGGTTGAATTGACATTGCATGTTGGTGTGACTGCTGTTATTGGCCGCAGTGGCCTAGTGGTTATAGTCGTCGACTTGCGGCCGGCGGTTTTCGTCGGTTCGTGGGTTCGAGCGTTGATGCCACGAAAGATCCAAGGTGCTGCCAGGACTGATGCCTGTGAAATCTGTTCAAGGTCCCAAGATCTCCAGTTGGCGTGGTGTAGAAGTTTGGAGAAGGAGGTGTTTCCTCAGGTGTCATCCTCGACACTTGACCAAAGTTAAAAAATAAGAGTCCTCTTGTTACTTCTGGTGTGGCATTAATACAAGAACAAAAAAGAACCTGGTATTGGGGAGTACTAAAGATAAGAAAGCAGTTGTAAGGTATACGGTTTCAAATTTATTAATTTCCACCTGACATGTGTGCTTCCGTGTGTAATGTACCTGAATTGGAGAATGTGCTCAAATGGTTGGAAGAAAAGTTAGAAAATTATACAGTGCAAAGGTAAATGTATGTAAAGATAATCAGCGCCTAATATTCCTCAGGAAAATATAAAGATACTGACAAAATATGCAGGATTCAAGAATTATCTCACTGTATTTGTGGGATTGTACGAAATTAACATACAGAAAAGCTTTGTAAAATTAAACTGAAATATGTTCGTTTGTGATAAATATTTATTTATAATAGTGTTATACGAAAATACTGTTTATTTTTACTTTGTTGATTTTTAATTTGTTTAAATGCCACTCTCCAAAGAATTATGTGGTATTTGGAAAATAATTTTAGTTTTAGTACACGAAAAATATTATTTATGAGTAAATTCTTTCATGACACACAAAGCAATCAGTATGATACACATAATTACCCTTTGTCATCATTTTTCAATCATATTTATTACAGAAAGTAAGTCTACTCCAGGGAAAATATACTACTTCGTCCGGGCATTAACTAACAAAACCAGCTCACGTAATTGGTCATCTAATTGGCCTCCCTAACAAGATATTTATTTGGTCATCATTATATTCGTAAGAGCATATTTTATACAGAAATATTATTGGTAAAAGAGATGCTAACATATCTTTTCTATCGTTTAAGTTCCTTTTTGGAACTGTAATATTCATTTCTCTGCTATTTACCAAAATATTATCCTAAATTATATTCCATCATAACAATTATTCATTTATCCGAAAACTTGACAAAATTTCAAAAAAAAAAAAAAAAAAAAAATAAAAAAAAAAAAAAGAAGTTTAGAAATTCTTTAATTATTACGTAGGTCATGATTCTCTACTAATTTCATAAAAATCCATCAACATCAATAAAATTGTAAATCCAGGAAGATAATTTAATTTCTATAACTTTTTGAATCTAAGTAATAATATTTTTTTTCTCTTTTCTAGTAAATAGTCGGCGCTGCCACTGTACAAATTGTATTTGAATCTTATTCAAGAACATTAAATGAAATTAAGTTTATGTGAGAAATATATATATTGTTCTTTTTTACAATTAAATATTCTGTCTGGGTATTAAAATTTTATTTCAAATTAAAAAAAAATATCATTAATAATACGATTATCTTATTTTAAAATTATTTTGCAATTTAAATTTTCAAAACTTTTCTGTATGAAACTAATCTCGCAGTGTATTTCACTGTACCAGCATGACTCGCTGATTTTCTGGTATATTTTAACATTATATTTTGATATTCATTAGAGATACATTCATATTTAATTTCTTCTGATATTATGGAGATATCAATTGTTTATACCCAGGAAAATCTGGTTAAACACAGTATTAACGCTTAACATGAACTTCAACTTAATCTTAAGAAAGTTTATTGAAGAAAGTACTTAACCCTTCAGTTCAGTCCCAGACCTTAATCAGCTACTTGAATTACAGCAAATTCAATTTTGGATTTTCTAAGATCTCAAATTTTTGGTTAATTAACAAGAATTATTCTAACATCTCTTAATTAAGATTATGCTTTTTCTCTTTAATTATGCAACCGTTTTTTAAGCACTCACACTGGGTTTTACTATAAAGCAACATTAATTAACAAAAGAAAACTTTCATAATTACTTCTCAAATGGACCTTGGTCTGTATCTTAAGAAAAGTACGTTTAGATGTAATGGAACTTCGAGTTTCATTACTTCAAGAGGAAAAAAGTTACTCTAAAAGAAGCTTGTATGTATGAAGGACAAAAACGTCATAACTGAAACTTTCGTTTACGAGATAGAAAGATGTAGACAAAATAATAATATTTTTAATAAAGTACACAAGCATTGAAATAATTGTAAATTGCATTAAATAGTTTCATTACATTGAAAATTAAATTATTTTCAATAATTTTGTTATATTTTTCCGAGAAAACGGATGCTTGAATTTAATATAAATTAATCAAGATTTACTCGAAACAAGAAAATTTCAAACATTCTTTATTCAGTACCAGATTGCTACACAAAACATTTCAAAATCAAATGTGAGATAAAATGAACATGCATATAAATAGTAAATGTGCTTTGCGGTAAAGTAGCACTCTTAGTAAAGTCACTCTTATTTACACACACTCTGCCTTCCTCTTCATTTCAGAGATTTCATATTTTTTATTTATTAAAAAATTATCTTTGATGCCCCATAGGTTTCCTAGAAATAAAGTTGCACGGTGATATAATTATAAAAGATTGACACAAATGAGATTCAGAGAAGCATCTACTGTAACTAACATACATTTAAAGTATATAAAATATTTTCATAATAATGAAAAAGACAATTTTAGAATTTATGCAGCCTTAGTTATTGT
>BMAW01051037.1:1422041-1432942 GCA_019974015.1 Nephila pilipes | reverse complement strand
TGTTATAGCGACGCCCGATTAAAAATCGCCAAGCGCTTAAGAAATATCACCAAGTAGTTGTATCAGACGATAAGCTTCACGAGTTTTGCGACGATTTGGCGTAATCGCAATTTTTATGGGCGATGCTTTAACAGAAAAGAACCAGATATTTTAGTGTAATATGTGGGGAATTCCAGGTTAATCCGGCATATGCAACGATGTAGGAAATTTGCCAAATTGGCTGGATTTTTACGATATAACAAATACTCGCCACAATGCAACATAGAAGAATACGAGAATGAGGTTCCTGGTCTGTTTTAGTATACATTTTCTATGAGTTCTAGCCAACGTATTTTTTCCTCATTATTTGTCAGTTTAATTTATCTCAGTCTCTTCTCGTCTCGGAAGAATGCGACATTTTTTCAATGAAGTCTCAATAATCTTTACTTTTTTAAATAAAAATTACAAAATTCGTGTTTTAATGTTGAAATACTTTTGTATGCATATATCCACTTATGCACAGAAAATAAATAAAATTTGTTTATGAGGCACATATAATCAATACATGTATATAAATTTAAACATCAAGTATCGATATTTATGTACTTCTAACAAAGATTATCGCATTTGTAACTGCAAAATTTAAAAATTAATTAAACAGTACTTAAATATAAATATAGTATTCTACCAGCTAAATGTAATTTTAATTCAAAAACTGCACTAAATAAAATTCAAAATGTTTTATTTCTTTCTCTCAAATTCCAATAATTGTTGTACGAATATTGTGTAATGCATAAAATTTGATACAGCTTATAAGGAAAAAAACAATTGTGTCCAATGTATAGAAAATGGTGGTATTTTTCCATTTCTCCAGCGCAGATCTCGACAAACAGACTTTATTGGCGACAACAAAGTATAACATATTCCGTTTAGCTTCGGTTGCATCATTATTGGGGATTTTTATTGCCTGCGCCGGCGAAATGGAAAAGTACCAAAATGACATCATTTCAGAATGCGCAAGATAGCAACAAGTGGTTGAAATGCATTTTGAGACAAGGTGTCAGAATCTCACCCTCAAATCCAACCAAAAAATAAAAACACTCATTTTGAGAAAAACCTAAATACATTCCTTTTAATATACGGTTTGGTACGTTTGTTTAAAATTTTATTCCCTCTGTCGTTTATTCATCAGACTTTTTAAATAACATTTGAGTATCAGCAAAGTGCCCTCTTCTTTTATATATTAAAAGAAAAAAGAAAAATTTTGTAGCATCTTTATCTTTCATCACACCCCAATATTTTGAGATTTACATAGTTTTCGTATAAAAACATGTTCCTAAGATAATTTCTCATGAACGCAAAGAATTAAAATAATGAAAATTTTACCTCCTATACTGATCATAACCACAAGGTATAAAATTAGAAAATATTGGATGATTATTTATTTTAATCTCCTTGCCTTCTGTACAACGTTGTTTATTCTTTCTTCTATGTATTTATATGAGTTCATTTCAATTTGAAATTGCTGTCTTATTGCGGGTTTAAAAAAATAATAATAATTGATGTAAATAAATGGTAGATTAGTTTAATCGACACAACTATAAAATACATTTTTCAAACATATTCCTATATAAGTCACGAAATTTAAATATTATTAAATTAGGGTCTCTCGAATCCTTCTAGTGTTCCATAATGTATCATTTTTTAAGAAAACTGAAATTCCCTAATCAGTGTCAATGCGATGCGAAGTATAAAACTATTAAATAGATTAAGAGGAATTTTAAAACGAGAAACAATGTTTTTAAAATAAATGAGATATAAATCGTAAAGATTTACGCGCCAATCTTTGTTTCGTAATCTTTTACGAAATCTGTGTTTTTTTAAGGCTACGTAAATGGTGAATGACGGCCGGCGGTTTTCATCGACTGGTGGGTTCGAGCCCTGATCCCACTAAAGACCTGTCGTGTAGCCGGGGCTGATGCACGTTAAATCTGTCGGGACTCAAAGTTCTCTCGTTGGCATGGTGGGGAAGTTAGGGAAGAGAGATGTCGGCTCAGGTATCATCCTCGTCACTTGACCGAGGTTCAAAGTTGCGAAGTCCGCCCCCTAATAGCTCTCGCGTTGCTTCAAACAATTTCGTGAATAAACAACAATAACTGAAAATGCTTAGAAGTAAATAGGATTTCATAATGTTTAAAATTAGCAAACTTTACCTGTTGAGTAATTGGTCATTTAATGGAATTGATATCGCAAGAATATAAATATTAAAGAATTTCTGCTTTTTATGTTTCATCTTTGATTTTAAATTCAATTCCAGCGTCATTCAGTCTTATATCTCTGAGATATACCACTTACCTAACATAAATTTTCAGCACAGCATTGATATCCATAAAACAGTTCCTAACTACAAGAAAATTCACTTTTATTGAGATTAAAACATTGTATACGTAAGAATAAAGTTACTCCATAAAGGGTGATGAATAATTTCTTAAATATTTTTAATGTTTGACTTATTTTCCTGGTAAAAGTTAATGACGATAACCTAAAATGAACAAAAGAATCGGCTCCAGTTGTTACCTCGAAACAAAAGGTTAGCGAACAAAAAATACTAACGGAAGGCAAACACATGAAAATTAAGCGTTTGAGAAAGCTTATCCAATCATACGATGAATGATCGATTATCCGAGCCACGAGAAACAAAAAAAAATTCTTAAAAAATTATTTTCTCTCTTTTTTCGGAAAATATTACCATTTCAAGTGTAAAAAAGTCTTCACGCTAAGCAAGGCAAAAATTATCACAAATCTTAGAAAAAGAAACAGAATTTAAATAATCGCAACAAATAAGGGCTAACTGACATATTTCCTCAAAAACATTATAAAAAGGCCGTTCAAGTTTTATTTCTTAAACCTTAGTACTGTTGAGTCTCATAAAGGCAAGGTAACCATTTTTGATCTAATAAAACGATTGATTTCAGAAAAGACATTCTGAAATTTGAGACTGAGGACAGTTAATTATGTAATGAACATTAGTTAATTATTTGTTTTTAACAAAATTGAAATTTTCTCCAGTTTGAAAATTAAGAAAGCAGTTATGTTTATGCTTAGAGTTTTACAATGAAATCAGACAAGAATATTTAAGTTGATATTTTTGCATATTTACACTTGTTCATCTATGTAAGAGAGAGAGAAATTTACAACATTGGGTTAACCTTATGGATAACTCATTAGAAAACAAATTCATTCTTGATCAATGAGGGAAGAAAAAATGTCGAAACAATTTTTAATAACTATAACTTAGGGAAATTTTTATTTTTTTCGGTACACTTCAATACTGGAAATTTAGAATAAGGTTATGAAGGAAATTTATAGGTGATGAACTGGTGTATCAGACTTCTTAAAATAAAGTATGCAAGCAAAATGTTTAATATGTCTTGAATAGTACACTGATTATTACTAAAACATGGTGATTTTAGTCAGGATTATCATAATATTCTACTTCAGTCATTGGAACACTCAAAATACTTATAATGGTTTTCAAAACATTATTTAGTTCCATAATGTGACTACGAAAAGACTGTACTATTACAGTCAACAAAACTTATGGATAAATGTCCTAAATATTTATGTATCTTTATCGTTTATCCAATAATACATTTTAAAGGTATTTTTTAAATCATCTCATAAAAAAACCTTTTCTGATCTGATAAAATTGACAATAATATTATTCGTAACCGTACATTATGCGTTAATAAAAATCGAAAATAAAACATTTCGAACCTTTAGCACTAGAGAAAAGAAGAAAAAAACATTTCGAAAGGTATTCTATATTTCAAAATAATACATTAGGAACACTAGGAAATATACATTTCCATAAACATGAACAAGTATTTCACTTGATTGAAGGATAACTCAAGTAAATGACATGACGGTACAAGGTCTTCAGGAAATTTGGGAACAGAAAATAATTTTAAAACAACTCAAACTTCAATATTTTTTATTACTTATTGTAGCACAATATTTAGAACGTAATACGCAGCTACTAATTGATGAAATGTGCACTGCTGGGCGCATTTTCACCAAAAGTTATTAAATACTGGTTTAATATTGATTACAATCTTAAATATTGGTTTCCCCGAAAAATAATAAATACTTGATAATAACTTTTTTTAATATTTTATTTAAAAATATATTTCGTCCGTCTTAATCTTTTCAAATTTGAATATATATATATATTGTTTTTCTCAATATGTGTTTGTTTTTGTTAATATCCTGCAAAAATTTTATTTTGGTTTCAAATTAAGTATTATTATAATTCTAAACGGAAGTTATTCACTATTGAACTCTTAAATGCTTACAATTTTTAGACATATTTTAGAAAAATGCAAAAACTGATATTTTTTTTTGTCGATCAAAACTTTTGTTTAAAATTAATTTTGAACTTTTGTTTAAAATTTTACGCGATTCAATTTTGGAACATTTTATCAATCAAATTCTCATAAGAAATACATCTTTAGAATCAATAAAACCGTCTATTATTTAACATCAAAATAAAAATATAAAGTATTTACAATTATTTCAATGTTTCAGTAAACTCAATACGTGTTACATATGCATTACTCAACCTCGCACTCCTCTCAGTTAGATCGCTGAGAAGGAATTTTACTGTCACATGAGCATTTTAAAATCACCATTTTCAAATTAATATTTCAACAGCAATTTTTATTGGTTGTAACGCATGTATTGTATCAAACTTCTTACCTACTTAGCATAAGGTTCTACTACTTCTAAATTCTTTGAGGAAAACTTATTAGGGCCTATGAACTGGTTCTAATTACAATAATAACAAATGTATGAAGTAGGACATTTATTTTTGTCAGAATGCAGTGAAATGGATGCTTCATGGGGAATACAGTTCCTATGAAGAGTGATGGATTTGTCTTTTTCAATAGGCTGTTTTGGAAGTTTCCCAGAAATGGATTCGAAGATCTTAATCCAAGATGAGGATTAAGATAGGTTCGGCTTTACAACCATTGATTGTAAATATAACGTGAGGAAAAACAGATATTGTCTAGGGAGGATTAACACAGGAAGGCGAGTATCTGTACAAAAAAAAACGACTTTTCTACGAGAGATATACACAGTATTCAAAAAGTTCCAAGACACATGCGCGTAAAAAATGTACAAAATGGCACTATGTCAACGAAATCGAAAAGATGATGTAGTTATCAACGAACTTCAGCTACAATTATCAAGCGATTGCTTTTAATTTTCACTAGTTCTAATTTGGAAGCATTTCTTTGCATAAAGCGGGCTTGTTCATCATTGTCATAGAGAAATAAAATGGAGTAATGAACAAATATTTTAAATGAAATTCAGAAACTCAATAGCATAAACGTATAAAATGATTAAATCTGCATATAGTGACATTACTGTGAATCGTTCTCGAGTATTTGAGGGGGGTTTGAGTTTTTAACTGGAAGGTACTCGACCGAAGATGATTTTACAAAGGTATTTAGCGTCCGGCTTTTCAAGCTGATGTGGGGTGTGAGGTCCGATTTGTCGGACCGTGGAAATTGGTGTCTGTTGCTCTACAACATGCGGTTTCACAAGTACATCATTGTGAGTATATTTTGGCAAGAAAACTATCGTGGTATTAATCACCTCCTATACCCATTAGATCTAATTACGTCTCCTCTCCGGCATTATTTTTTTAATTTCCGTGTTGAAATTGAAGATGAGAGGGACTGCGGTACGTGTCGATAGAGGAGACAGAAGTGGCAGACACTTCGAAACTCAATAGTGTTCGATCGGGGGCGTTGCAGAAGACTATTACGGGCTTGTACTCTCAATCCGAGTGTTTTATTGAATTGTAAGGCTTTAGACTGAGTAGGAACATTATAACGAATACAAGCGAATCCTCTGGGTTTTATGGTCTGTGTGTTATCAGACTTAGAACTTTTTAAATACATTATGTAGTATAGAAGCTCCTAAATTATAAGAAAAATAATCATTTGATATAATTTCTGAAGAGCACTTGACATATCGTTGTTCCTTTAATAATTATCAAATATCTAGATACTTATGCCGGTGGATCAAACCATCATTCGTTCTCTACACAACATAATCAGAATTGAATATTTATTAGTTGGGTTTTAAGGAAGGATCCAAGTCTCGAGGCAATCTCAGCGTGCCTACTGGAATAATTCGGTAGTTCAAACTTTTGAATATTTTGTCATGCTATTAAATTTTACATAAAACACTTCGCAGCTTATAAATGTTACCTCGTCAATTTTCTTTGCAACACTTCGGAGGTTTCAATAGCTTATTAGTTATGGTCATGAACTCGCCGTTGGCGGTTTCTGTCGAGTTGTTGTACTGATGACTACTAATGCCATTAATGAATCTCCTTTCAGCGGGGATGATGCACGTTAAATCTGTCGAGGTCTCAAGTCCTCCCGAAGGCGTGGTTTGGAAGTATGGAAAGAGAAGTACCCCACCTCAGGTATTGTCCTCGTCACTTGAACTAGATTCAAAATTACAAGGTCCATCACCAATAGCCCCCTTGTTGCTTCTCAGTACAATGTTAGTAAACAATCACAGACAATAGCATCACTACATTTCAGAATTTCTATTCTTGTTTATATATATAAATCACATTTTATTCATAAGAAGTTTTAAATCTATTATCGCTTGAGAACTGTGCTGCGGGTGTTGGTTTGGACAGAGGCACATGTTAAACACTCTGATATTTCTTTATTTACACACCATTGAACTACGTACAACGAGCTCCACGCGAGCATCAAGTTAGAGCGCAAGTCGAGAAGAGAGAGAATGAGTCATTTCTAGGAAGTGAAGGAGAGCGCGCTCCAGGATTGCTGCCTTTGGCGAGGAGCGCCTCGCAGCGCCCGCAGAATCTGTTTGGCGGTCTCCACAATCGGTGAATAATCTGCCTGTTGGCGAACCGCTGTAACTGCAAGGAGTTGATGGAAGGGAAGTAAAAGAGAGAACCCTGCCATAAAAATAATATATTACTTTAATAATTGTTTCCGATGTATTTTCTTTCTACAATGTCATTTTAATATATAACAAGCATTACTTGACAAATTTAATAATGAATTGAATAATTCAATGATCTCAGAATACAAATATCAGGATGCAAAATATATGAATGCCTTTACACCAAAGCCTTTTCTAAAAAAATTTCTATTTAGACTTAGGTATGAGCTAATTTGATAAATGGCATCACTAATTTTTTTTTTTTTTTTTCAAATTTTATTATTAATTTTTTACATCTTTTAGAAACTCTTTCTTCCAGAAATGAGTTTTCAAGCTTTTAATTGTAATTTTTGTTTCAATATTCTTAGTTGTGTTGACTAGGATCTTTGGTTATTTCTAGAATTTAGTGTTGGCATTCTAGCAGCAAATAAAAATAGTTTTTCAGCATTTAGTTCATCTCTAATTGTTCTTGTTAAATTTTTACCATATGATACACTGAGCAGAAGCGGCAATGACTCTGGCGCTCGATTGCCATCTAATTTTAATAGTAGTAGTCAGCATTTAGTGTTTGCAATTTGACGTCGATTAAAATATTACTCTACTTGGGAAAATGGTTAGTTTTTTGCAAGGCAGCACATTTTTATGCCTTTTAAAGTATTATTATGTCTTGAAATGATATATTAATGAGTATCTAAACAGAGTAAATATCCTTTCTAAATTTAATCTGTTTGCGTTTTGTACATTTATAAATTTGTTTGCATTCCTTTGCATTACTGCATGTAATATTAATACACGTGGAGTATTATACTTGGAAAATCTTGATTTTTCTCTTACGTTTTTTTTTTTTTTTTAATTTCAGTTATTGATTTTTTTATGTATATGGTTTTTAAGGATATTTTCGTTTTTTGTTTGTTCTTTTTTTATTTCTTTGGAATTAAATTTTTGGAATTTTTCTACTTATATAGTTATTATAACCATTTTTAATAATATATTTTGTTGATGGAAACGTTAAGCCTATAATTCAAGAATAACCTAGAATAAAAGTCTAAAATCATTTACAACTTGAATTATGTTATTTTCCATTCATGTATTTAAAAAAATATAAAACGTTTTTAAATTTTTCTATTGGGTTGGCAACTAAGTAATTGCGGATTTTTTTTAGAAAATCAAAAACAATTTTTTCATGGAACTAAATAATTTTATTCTGTAATGTATTGCCTATTTTGATCAATGACCTTTTGCCATCTTTCAGGCAGCATCATAATCCCACGTTCATAAATCTTCTGGTTTTTATTAGCAAAAAACTGAATCAGGTACGATTTGACATCATCATCATTATTGAAATTTTTACCATTCAAGGAGTTTTGTAAAGATCGAAACAAAAAGTAATCAGATGATGCAAGGTCAGGACTATATGGTGGATGTGGCAAAACATCCCAAAAAAGCTCCAATAATTTTTGCCGAGTGACCAAAGATGTGTGTGGCCTTGCATTGTCATGATGGAATACAACACCTTTTCGATTTGTCGATTCGGGCCACTTTTTTTCAACTGAATTGTTTAATTTCGTTAGTTGTTTAATGTAGACATCAGAATTGATCGTTCGGTTGAGTGGTAAGAGTTCAAAGTAGACAATTCCTTTGTAATCCCACCAAACTGATAACAAAACCTTCTTTTGATGAATATCAGCTTTTGATGTTGTTTGAGTGTGTTCACCTGGCCTGCTCCACGATCTTTTCCACTTGATATTGTTGTAAACAATCCATTTTTCATCGCCAGTTATCAGTTGTTTTAAAAATGGATCATTTTCATTACGTTTCTTTAGCAAATCGCAGCTGTTAATGCGTTGCGTTAAATGCGTTTCTTTCAGTTCGCGAGGAACCCATATATCGAGTTTTTGAACATAGCCAAGTTGTTTTAAGTGATTTTCAATGCATGTATGTGATAAATGAAGCTTCTCTGCAACCTCACGTGTTGTACTGTGACGATCTGAATCGATTATTGCTTTGATTTGGGCGTCATCAACTTCAACTGGACGACCAGAGCTTTTTCATCTTTGAGTAAAAAATAACCAGAACGAAATTTGGCAAACCAATTTTGACACTGCCATTCTTTTAAGGCTTCGTCACCATAAACATCACATAACTTTTTATGAGCTTGTGATGCGTTTTTCCCTTTGCGAAAATAAAAAAGCAAAATATGACGAAAATGTTCCTTTTGATTTTGCATTCTTCAACGAAGGCTAAGCGAAAACTACGCAACCGATCAAAAAACTTTTTTTACTGATTGACAGCTGAATTGCCAACTATCAAATAACAAAATGTGTTTTACACTTGTACTACGTCTTCAAACCTAAAAATTCAACTGATGCCATCTATGAGTGAAATCCGCAATTACTTAGTTGCCAACCCAATAATTTCTTAATATATAATTTATTTTTCGTCTCATTTGATTTATATATACATTAGATTGATAAAACTAAAAACGTTTTCTAATTAGCGCAATCAAGAAACTTTTGCTTTTTGTAATGTAATACGAGAGAGAGGCAATTACATCGTGTTACCGGTGTTCGCAAAGCAGTGTGCGCCCACTCATTTTCGAGGCTTAGTCAAAAGAGTAAGAAATAACACATCGGTCAATAACTCCCGAGTCTAACAATGAAAACAACATTTTTTTGGCAAAATTTTTTTTTATTCATCAACATAACACCTTTTGTTAATCACCTTTTAGGGTGATACAATCGTTCCAACGCTTTTCCAAATCTTTTTTTTTTTTTTTCGCAAGAAATCTTTTTTTGTTGCGAGTAAATAGCGATAAACAGCTTTCTGAATCATCGACTCGTTGCTGTTTTTGTTCCATCGAAAGCAATCGCGGCACCCACTTGGAAAAAAACCTTTTTCACTTCACTTCAAAAAACCTTTTTCCTGGTCCGATCGACTTAAAATTTTGACACGTTTCAAGCAAAGGTTAGTACTCTAGAAAGACCTAGTTACTCGTTTACTACGAGCGCCATCTCTGGGTTAGTCTCGGGAGTTATTGATCGATGTATTAGTTCTTAAATATCAGGAAAATTACGGACGCTAGATGCGTCTTTTCGCTAAAGTGGTTAAAGCGGAAGACTGAGACATTTTCTCTGCTTGGAATTTTTATGCAAGGATTTTTTTAGATGACGTGATATTAGACATAGCAAACAAAAAGTCTAGTATTATCACCATAGCAGATCCACTCATTGTTTTGATAATTTTGGTAATACCAAATTTCTTAGTCACCTGTCGTCAAAACCACTGACATTTTGAGCCACCTTTGTACATATTAATGATTCCAGTCGTATGGTATATCTTGTTTGTGATTTTTCTGATTTTTCCCCGTATTCAGAAAGAAAGTAGTCATATAGATATATTTCCCATGCTCATACAAATATAGGTTATCTTTTCAAGCAAGAAATGTTTGCTTAATGTTCAATGGAGCAAAAACTGCTGCATATAATATAATTATGACCATTTCATGGATTTTCCATTGTTTGTACAATTATATGTAGCGCTGAGTTAGTGTTAATTAGCCACTCAAGGGGTTATTGTTTTAATTGCATCACTTTTGCGTACCAGATCACTTTTCAATTTTTTATCTTTTGCTTCAATTTTAATTGCATTTAGCTTAAATATATTCAATTTCATTATTTACGTTTGCCTTAATTTTAATTACATGTAACTGAAATATATTCAATTTAATAATTTATTGTTTCCTTTAATATTAATATCGGAAAAGTTTACAATTCTCCATTTCTAGATATATCATCCTTTACTTTAATTCTTATGTTTAATTCAGTAATTTAATAATAATTATAAAAAAGTGTACCTTTGTGTGTAAATTTGGTTGACTAAATTTGTTCTTTGCAAAATTTTGCATGGAACTTTTTTTTTTTTTTTTT
>BMAW01051037.1:1365195-1422031 GCA_019974015.1 Nephila pilipes | reverse complement strand
TCAAAATAGTTGAAACTCGAGAAATTATGAAATATTAGATTTTTTAGAAACATTTGTTATGGACTAAAAAAATTTTTTATTCTGTAAAAGACGTTATAGCGCTACATTCTTAAAAAAGTTTTATACCATTATAATTAAATTTTAAACCGCGAAAACTATTATTAACATCTGAATTTTACCTAGATGATATTACAAGACGATTGGACATTTTAACTATTGAACTATTTCTTTTGATAATATTTTAGAGTTCTTACTTGTATCTCCTAGTATTTTAATAATATTATTTCTAATAAGATCAATTATATTACGCCATTTTTCAATGCAACTGGTAGAGATAATATAATAGTGTATAAAATATCGAACATAGTAAAAGACATAGATAATCCATCCTTCCTTTAATAATTAAATTTGTTTTCAGCATAATGTAAAAATATTTTCATTTTCTGGAAAATGTTTTACAAACACTTTTAAAAAAATCAAAAAAGTTTTCATTTTTCTCGAATATGTACAATATACTATAAATTTTCACATCACATCAGACCAGTTTTTTAAAGAAAAACTGGTCTGATATTACGTAGACATCTAATTGTGAAACTATAATAAGAGTTTTTTGTTTTCCTACTCATGCAGTGCGTCTAAGAATTTTTAAGACTGTGTCTGTGAATTGAAATAGAGAGAAGAAATGATTATTTGTTTCCATTTGTTATTTGAAATAAGTCCCTCCGATTTACGAATGTTACGAACTTGCGGTGGCACTTCCCTCACTCATATAAAGAAGGAAAAATATTTACTGAGATTTCGTCGAAAGACAATGAAAGCTTAAGCAATAACCCCACAATCTTGGCGACGAAGTTGGCGAACATTTTGGCGTATTGGCAAAAAACTTGGTGTATTCAACAACACAAATAATTTCTTTAAAAATTTTGAAATCTAACCGATATCTTTACCGGAAAAAAAGTTATGGATTGAGTTTCTTCCCTGTGACATCACATCTGGCCAGATGGGATTGGAAGCGGTCAGTACTGGCTGAACTGATCTCCCGCAGAATCAATTCATAGCGTGTTCGAGCGAATCTACCTCGAAACAATTTGTACAACTGTTGGAGTCTTCCTTTCAAATGCAAAGTAATATTTTGGAGATATTTCACAGAACGTAATGGTATGCTGGTGAGCTGAAAGTTATTGAACAGGCTGTGGTTTGTTATTACAAGCTCTGCTTTCCATTAGTGTTAACTGTTCTGTGCTAGCTCTATCTTAATTCAGGTTGTCCCTTTAATCTGCTCAATTGTTATGTTTCACGATTGTGAATTTGTCCAAATTTTGTTACCTGTTTTCATTTTCTCCTGAATATTTGTAATTAAAGCGTCATTAATTGCTGTTATCCTTCATATTGAACTGATTTCCCTCGCATTCATTCACACGAGAATTTTTGTAACATTGGTGTAAAGTGGGATTATGGAGGGAATGTGCCTGTGACCAGAGTAATAGGGGATAAATTTGAAGAGCTGATTGCTTTATTGGAAGAGATAAAAACCAAGTGGAAAGTCGGACAAGATAAATCGGAAACTGGAATGGACAGGTTTATAGCTGGACAAGAACGTTTAGTGAAGCAAATGAAGACCAATCAAGCTGAATTGGAAGCCGGATTGGACAGGTGATGATGATAATAGTTAAGTCTTATTGGCGCAAGAGCCAGATGTGGCCATACTGCGCCAAACAAGGTAAACCTGTGATCTAGACATTAAAACATTGAAAAAAGATTGATAGACAAAAAGGTCATGCAAGAAAGTAAAGTTTATTGGGGCATGAGCCAAATATGGCTATGCTGCGCCAAACAAGAATTATCTGTGGTCTAGACGGAAAGAAATTGAGGAAAAGATAAATTGGTTGACAAGGAGGGTCGAAAATAGAGAAGGATCGCTAGAGTATCCCGGGGGAGCGTCACCCCTGTTTTCCATAGACAGTAAACACCATGGGAAAGAATAATATCACTAGGGTACCTCGGGGTCATGATGCCCGTACTTGCCTAAAGAAAGCAAGTCTCTGAGGTCCCCTGATGTAATTCCCTGGGGCAGGGGGCCGGCTATACCCCCAGTGAGTGAGTGAGTGAGTGTAAAGTATATTGGCGCAAGAGCCAGATATGGCTATGCTGCGCCAAACAAGATTAAACTGTGGTCTAGACGTGAAGTTGAAAAAAAAAGCTAAAAATGGTTGACAAGAAGGAGGGTCGAAAATAGAGAAGGATCGCTAGGGTGGCTATACCCCCAGACGCTGGGTACCCATTTTAGTGGCCTCTTACGACATGCATGAGCTACAGTGACCGGATTGGACAGGTTTATAGCAAGACAAAACAACTTGCTGAAGGAAATAATACCGGAAATGGAATCATGGCTCAAGGAACTGAAAACCGAAACCGATTCTAGTGTTGAACCTTGAAGACTACCGAGAATGATACACAGAAGAGTACGAAGATTCTAAAGAAACTATAGTAGAAAATGGAGTTACTTCGGAAGAGAAGGTAGATGGTAAAAAACCAGTAGAGAAGAAGAGAGAAATAATTCGATATAAAAACCAACGTTTTTATATGGTGGCAAAGTTTATTAGAGAAAATTATTGAAATATTAGTTAAAACTGTTAGTTATTTTTAACTTTAAAATTCACTTAAAAAGAGACATTTGTGAGAGTATTAAAAAATTCGTAATACTCATAAAATCAAAACATGCATTTGAAAGTTTGTAAGTCATTCTATTAAAAAAAGAATGGGAACCAGAATTCAGAAAAAATTATTGTGATAAGACATGGCGCCAAATATTGGAAACTTTCTTTCTTGCGAATGATTACTGACTGAAAGTCAGCAACCCTTACTATCTCGTAGATAGTAAAGGGGAGATAGTATCTCCCCTTTGTGAGTACAAAAGGTTTACGATACCGCATGCTGCGAGGGGAGTGCCCGGTGCTCCCAGAGGGGGAAAGAAATTTTTTCCTCAATCCTTAAAGCGCCGAGAGGAAAGAATATTTTGACTTATTAAAACTATTGAAATATTAGTCAAAACTTGTCACAAACGTCTAAATATTGCATTGTTAGGCGAGTACGAACGATTCCCAAAATTTCAAAGCTCTAGCTTGATGGGAAGTTGGTTAAATTAACGATCGAAAATTTGATGACACACACACACACCAAGTGAAATTCAGAAAAACGTTGTAAAAAGGGAAGTTATTCCGCCGTATGGTCATAATATGACACTGGGGGAAGAACACTCTCTATAAGAGGGTGGTAGAGGGAACGGAAACTGTTTTTGAATTTAGTAGTAGTGATTTTAAATGATGAAGGGTTATTTAGGTCTAACTACAATTTTATTTTTTGGGACAACAGGGGGAATTTTTTAATGTTTGTAATTACAATTGCATGCTTGTTCACAAAAATTTAATCTTGCAGATATGCGTTTGATTTATGTAACTGTAAGCAAAAGCAAATGACTTTTTAAAAAAACAGTTATAATAGTTTTACTTTTTTTATCACCATTCATGGCTTTAATTTTCGATAAAAATTATTCTTACAAGAATTTGCTGCTCATATAAGTGCATTTAATACATGGGACAATGAACAAAAACAAATAAGTTTTTAAAAGGTTGTACAATTCTCGTGTTTCGATTAGCTTTATGAAAAACCATCATAAAATTTATCCAGTGTTTCATTCTTAAGTGAACAAATAACAAATATCATTAGCGAAACTGCCTTTATGTTCCCGTTCAAATTCGTATTGATACTTTTGTCAATGATTAACGACGTTTTTAAAACAAAGGCTTTATTTTGTAAAACTGCTCTGTATAAACACTCGTTAATTTAGGGAGAAACGTGCATTTATGATGTGGTTGTGAGGAATTGTTTATTAATGTCACACTGAGAAGCAACACGAGGTTGTATCGGCACGTTCGTGAAGCAGTCATTTTTTTTTTTTTTAACGCTTATGATTTCCAAATTTTGTGTTTAAATTTTTTTAATGCGCATTTTTGAAAATGGAGCAGGGTAAAAAGGTGGCAGGGCCTTCGCAGCCAGAGAAAAGTAAATAAAATAAATGATTGATGTTGAAATATTAGAAAAGAGTGACTTTTCCGATTTTGAGTGCACAGATGAAATTACGTTTGGAATTCTCTGAGCGAATCGGAAGGAGATAGCGATATTTCGGTCAACACCATAGAAACAGATTCTGTCACAGAAGACAACACACCTCAACAATTACTGACGATCGGAAATAACAATCTTGATGATTGAAAAACCGATTCAAAATGGCAAGTCATCCATTTACAAAAATTGAGTCCCTACTGATAGAGCCAACTGAATGTACTCCTTTTGGATATTTTCGTCTTTTCCTAACCAACGAATTTCTTCAAAAATAATTGATTTTTTGCATTTTGCAAAAGTTAGTTCATCTGGAGAACTTCAACCTGCAGACAGCTTACACAAAATACGACCTGTAATTAATTTTTTTAATGATAGAATATGCCAGGTGTATTATCCTTTCTTTAGATGAACCTATGATCTTGTGGTGAAATAGATTATTTTGGCAATATATAAAGAATAAAAAGTTTAAGTATGGTATAAAACTGTATATTTTGAGTACATCAAGTGGAATAGTGTAGAAGATTACCATACATATTGGTTTATTAGATGACTATAGAGGGAAAAAAACCATACACAAAAAATTTTGATATTTACTGAAGGAAAAATTAAATGTTGTTCACCATGTTTTTATGGATAGTTATTATAATAGTTTTGACTTGGTCAAGTTACTTTTAGATTCAAAAAAAAAAAAAAGACACATTGTACAGATACGTTGAGAGCCATGCTACAAAATACTCCAAAAGATGTTCTAACCCCTATATTACAAAAAGGCGATACTGTAGAAAGACACTATCAGGGAGTAATGATCAGAAAATGGAAAGTTGAACATAAAAAGTGATACATTTCTACAAAGTACAAAAATGAAATGGTTGAGATTTCAAATAAAAGAAATGAAATAAAGAAGCCTTTGCCAATAATACACTATAATACTTATATGTCTGCTGTGAAGCGTCGAGATCAAATGTTGTCGTATTACCTCTAGGAGAGAAAAGCACTACACTGGTATAATACATTGTTCTTTTATGTCATTGAAGTAATTGTAATAAATTCACATGCACTTTGTAAAAAAAAAAAAATTGGAAGAAAAATAACACTTTACGACTACTGATTGTACATTTTAAAATCGCTTTTGCCATCGATGGGGGAAGAAAAGCAGATCCCTAAAAATCTCTAACATACTCTTGACAAAAAAGAAATTGCAGCTAGCAAAATAAAAATACAACGAAAAAGATGGAAATCATGTTCCTATCAAGGCAAACACATTTGAGTGCTGTGATTGCTCAGATAAACCAGGATATTGCTTTAACTGTTGTGAAATAAACAAGACGTGGTAATGCAGTACTGTTTTCTATACAAATAGCATTTCTGTATTGTTTTTGGGCTCTCCTACTATATTGATTATATATAATTTTCTATGCCATACAATCTTTAGAGTTAAGCTTTCAACACGTAGGAGTATGCATTTTTTTCATTTCGTTTTGAAAGAGGAATAATTCAACATGCCAATATCTGGATTTTACACTTATTATTTGTAAACATTTGCAATATTTTTTCATAAATAATACTTCCTATACTCCAATTATACATTTTATTTATTATAAACTGTGGCTTTATGCAATAATATATAATTTCTTATAATAATGATCAGATGTGCTACAGCGTCTGTGGCAAACGGATGATAAGTTGAATTTGATGTGCCACTGATACTCTACAAAGTTGGGGAAAAAAATATTACACTGATATGAAAATTAAATATTTTTCAGGTTTTACTAGTATACCTGGACCTTTACTAGGAACATTTTAAACCACTGAAACACTAATATGTAACCTTGCTCATGAGGATGAAAATATCATTTTCATTGGCAAGGAATATGTTAATAGTTACAAACAATATGAAATGTTTAAATTAAAAACAATTAAAATAAATATTTGGCAATTAATTTTGCTGTCCAGTCATTTCCATTTTAAATATCACTGTTATAATACTTACTCTTTTATGTGTCAAATACATATATACACATTAATTGACGTGCGATTGATTTGAGATATTTTTTTTAAAGTTATTTAGTTAAATGCATTTAATATTTCTTTATAAACATATCAGCTCAAAGAATCCTTTTTTTAATACTAGGAATAATCCTGAAAAAGAAATTAAGGAGTATTCATTCTATATATAACATTCACTAAAACTGCAACAAAACAAGAGACAATTTTTTTCTTTTATTTTCTTATAGAAAAAGTACAATTAATCACAACTTATATTTATAAATATCTCTATGGCATTAAATAGAACACATTAAATCAAAAAATATATATATCAAAACTCCCTTTTCTTTAAAGGTAAAAAAAAAAAAAAAAAATCTAAATCAATTTTTTTTGAAAATGTTACATTAGAAAACATTTTATCTTAAATGGAGGGGAGGGGGGGGTGAACAAAATGTGAATTTCAAATATAAATGGAAATAAATGAATCTATGCATTGAGATTTAATTTTTTTTAATATAATCATATAAAGCAAAATAAATATAATGCACCACACAAAAACTTTAAGAAAAACTGACAGTATTTAAAAATATTTTCATAAAAACTTACAAATAAATATATCACTACAATCACCATGAAGTATTTCCCTTCATTCATAACCTTTCTTTTAGCTGGTGGAAAAAGTATTGTTTCGAAACACACAAACCAAGCATTTGATTTTTTTTTATTGTCCATTAATACTGAGTAACAAATAGATAATATTGTGTTATGTCCACATAAACATTACTTTTTTTTTTACAAACTATATAAAAATGGGCTTGGGAATTTCATATAACAGAGAAAAAATACCTTGATTTGAAACAAAATAATATTTAAATAATATTAATACTTTGTGTTTTAACAAATTACAAAGAACGGTTCAAAACTTCCACAGAAGATTAGCTATTACTTTGATAGTATCAATGCAATAAGAAATGTATACCATTGTAAAAAATGTTAGAATAATGCAACAAAAATGCCAGTTTTGAAAATAATTTTAAAAAATTACTGCATTATTTACAAAGAGATTTCCCCACAATTACTGAATTAACATTAACTTAATTCAAAATACATACACAATATCACTCATATAATTACAATAAATTTCAAGCAATGACATCTGACTTACTTTAAGAGGAAGACAAATTTTTTACAAGAATTAATTTCTTATTAAATGATACACATTGAGATATAAGGAAAATACTTTTAATACCATTCTCTAGTTCTAATTACATATTAAAAATATTTAAGGGATGCTGCTTTATTTTCAGAGAACAAATTTCTTATTTTTGTTCAGAAAGATACTTTTTCATGGTTTTCCTGTATATTGGAAAACAAAATTCAAGCTGAAAAATATGAAGTAATTAAATATTTTCTGTTTTGATAACAAAGAAAATCAAATATTTTTATAGACATCTCTGATTAAAAAATTCTGATCTTCTTAGTAAAAATGAGAAGTTTTGAAAATATAATAAATGCATAGCTTTTCATATAAAATATACCAAAGTACCTTTTAAAAAGTAAATCTTTTTGACATTTATGAACTTATCTGATCATGCAAACACTTATGAACTTATCTGAATAACTTTCTAGTACAGAATTTTAAAAGAAAATTTACTGATTTTATATACTTTCCAATATTTTAGAGACAAGTACAGTCAATTAAAAAAAAAAAATCAAGCATGATTGAAACCATGATATAAGTATTTAAGTAGAATTGTATAACACTGGAACATATTTGCATAAGAAACTTGTATTACATTTAAAAAAATGCTACAACTGCTTAAATATTTGAAGTAAAAAGTGGTTTAAAATAATAAAAGAATCATAGCATTATTACAATGTCCATATAATATTTAAAAACTTGTCAACAAATTAAGTAAATCCAAAACAAATTCGAAATTTTCAAAAACTTACAGAAGTTTCTTTGAATCAAATATTTTATGACATTTTTTGAATTTATGTTTCGAATAAAATTCAATTTACACATAATGCACGTATCTTAAACATTTTGCAAAGAGATAGGCAAAAATATTAGAAGTTTTCGTTTCACAGATGATCATCTTCCAACCACAATACAAAAGACTGCACATGAAACTGACACAAGTGAACGATGAATCCAAGTTTAGCAGTTTATCAGTCTCGATGTATGAGGACAAATAATCCTAGGCATCCCAAAACAGCATACTAACAATGGTTTAAAAAATATTTAATATTATCCAAATAAAATAATTAGCACTGCAATAAATAAGATTTATATTAAATTGAAAATAAATCCAATAAAATTACCTTAAATTTTGGATAATCATTCATCAATATTGTAACAATTCCAACATAAGGTACAAACCTAAATAAAAATATATTCATTGTATCAGTATCAGAAATCGAAAAATATGTAAATGCATATTTATAATATTTCTATAAGATACCACAAACATTATGTACATGACATATCTAGGATAAGTATCACTTATTAGTTTACTATTTCTTTCTACATTAAAGGAACTTGTGGGGGGGGGAGAATTATAATTAAAACACAGTTATTAAATTAAAAGATAAATATTGCCTAAGAATAGCATCCAAAATTAAACACATACATATAAATTATCATTTGTTGCAACAAAATGAAATTTTCCAACATTTCACAGGATTGCAGTGCATGAAAATTTAAAAATATTTATAACTGTACCTTCATTTGAGGACTTGATATGCAACTATAAGGGAAAACTTATAACACATGTTCAAAAAAACTAAAAATTGAGCAGATTTTTCAGCTTTATGCATTATATAAATAAGCTTTCTTCTTTACAACAGAAAATAATTGACCTTTCATTAAGGAGGGAAAGAAAATTTGCAAGTCATAATAGAGTGTCAAATAATTGCCGTGTATATGATACTCTAATTCACATACAATTACAAAATGTTTTTGCATTTAAATTTAGAACAGCAAAAGCTTTCTGTTTCCAAAATAAAGGATTTAGTTTAGATTAGTTTTCATTAACGTCACACTAGAAGCAACACGAGGGCTATTGGTGACAGACCTAATAATTTTGAATCTCGGTCATGTGACAAGGACGACACCTGAGCTGGCACTCCCTCTCCTAACTTCCACACCATGGCAACGAGAGGACTTTGGACCTTGACAGATTTAAAGTGCATCAGCCCTGACTACATGGTGGGTCTTTAGTGGCCAAGGCTGTTTGTTTATGCATTGACTTGTTTTTCTAAGAGTAGCTGTCTTGTTATTTACTTTTCATAAATTATGTATATAGTTATTTCATAATTGTATTGATATATTATACATCTGGTTACTTCCCAAGGTAATTATGGATTGTGACTACTATTAACACTTAGCGCTTCGTTAAGATCGCATTTTACATTGTTCTGTCTCTTGACCAGATCACGTCATTCATCAATTCCTTGTATATTATATGAAAAATGTGATGCATTTATATGAATGATAGTGTTTATTTATGTCGATTATGAAGCCAAATTATGTACAGTGCAATCCATTGCAGGGTACCAGACCCTGACTCATCATTGGAAAGGAGCCGAAGAATTACTGAATCTCCGAATGAGGACTAAGAAGCTCAAGAAGATCATATGTATTAATAAAGAATATAATGTAAAATTATATGTATACTCACATCCTTTTCTGTAAGCTCTCCTTAGATTTCGCCTTAGACTAGCCATTTAGCAATAAGAAGAAACTTAAGATCGGGAAAGTACAGCATTTTTTTTAACATATTATCAAGTGAATTAGAACTTTAATTTAATTGTTATTTCCCCCTGGGTCATTTTACCCAATGATAAATCACATTTCATTTCTGGGGAGGAGTTGTGATGTTCGGCTATTTGCAATTTTCACTTCACTAGCCTTGGGAACTTTTAAATAAGATTGCTTTTTCTAAACAACCTTTACCCAACCAAAAATGAAACATGAATATTTAAATTACAAGCAGGTAGAAATAAAGTGAAGCGAGGGAGATGGGAATTATATAAGCCAAGCTTGAGACACACGATAGAGGTTGAGTGTTTCTAGCGTCAAAGACGGGGTCGAGAATTATTACAAACTATTGGCTGCATAGTGAAGTTTAGAAGTAGAGACAGCCTCAACTCAAAAGCACTGGTAAGACTCTGTTAGTTTGATATTAGTGGAATAAGTAAATATATTTAAGGCAATATTCGGGGAGAGTCGGTTACATTTGTCGTTATACTAGCAATTTTTCAGTAAATATAGTGTGTGAAACCTGTGCAATGTCTTCTTGAACAACTTATTGACTTTTAGCTTTAATACATTCAGTTTAGCTATGGCGCAAGAGGTGAATAGGAATAATTCATTGTTAAAAATGTCAAAGTAATAATATGGATGTAAATGACTTTAGTACATCAAAAATGAAAAAGAGCCAACAGTTGTAAAATGAGTATGTTTTTTCTAAAACCTCAACAGTAATAGGTAGATTATTTGTTCCAATTTTTTTTTTTTTTTTTTACTGTAACTTCTTTGATTAAAAAATATATATTCACCTGCAAGAATGAATTATTAAAAAATATACAAAAAAAAATTGCTTGAAAAAAATGCAGCAGATCTACTGTATAAAAAACATGTTATCTGCATATTAAACTTACTTTCATACTATGAATTAGTTCTTATTTACATGATATGTATGTACATAGAATTTGGATACAATCATGGTTACGCTTATAATTAAAAAGAATGGCAAAAGTAATCACAACACATTTAAGTGAAGACATTAATTAGAAAATAAGAAAAAAATACATTGCTTAAGAATTTAATGAGCTGTTTGCAACAATTGAAACATATGAAAGCAATCCTTTTATGTGAGAGCCTACGTAATAAAGTCTATAAACTGCCAGCCAAAGTCAATACTGCCAGCTTTATTTTCCAGCTTATAGATACCAAATAATTAGTGACTTCTGCAACAACAGATTATTTATATCTTTAATGAGAACACTCTTGAGATCTTTTAAAACATGTTTTTAAGTATAACTAAAGATTTAGTACTGATGCTTTTTATCACAGATATGCATTTAATAAAATAGCAAAAAATTTTCATCTTAAAATAATTGATACATATTTACATAATAAGAGAGTTTTCAAATTAGTAATGAAAATAAAAAATATTTAACATATGAATAATGTTGCTAATCTATATATTGGTTTTATAACATATATCACACATGTACATGATTAAATTTTTATAACACACCAAAATGTAAAGGATATTCTTAACTTAAAAAAACACCACACACAATTACAAAAGCAATCTCTCAAATTATGAATTTTTTTAAATTAACCTAAACAATTATAGATAAGATATTAAATTACAAATCCTACTTTTATTTCCTCTCAAAACCAATTTACATTTGAAATCACAATGAATATACCGAACAAGTTTCAGAGATTCCAAACTTAGTACTGTTGTCTCGCGATAAAAAATTTCAAAACCTTAAAAGCCTCAATGAGGACTTCTAAGCTATGGTTCAAAATTCAATCAGTCAAAGCCTCTATTTCAAATAAAATTTTTTAATATAATTGAGTTTCAAATTTACAACAAGTATACAATTAAGCTTGAGCCTCTAGCAACACTAAAACAGCATTTACTCAATCAAATTCAATCTCATACATTTTATTAATATAACAGAATTAAACTCTAAAAAATTATATACATACATATACATAAACAGCATGTAAGCATTATGATAAAAAAATTATTACCCTCGAGCTCTCCCTACAATGTCTTTTTTTTCCAGCCATAACTGACCAGGTGCATAAAGTCCTCGATCATCAACAGAATTGTTATCACCTTTAGTGAGTATTTTCACAGTTCCATTATTTCTAAAAGTAATAAAATATAACACTCTAATTTTAGTTTTTAACAGAAATTATTCTAAATGAACAAGATTAAATGTCAGCTATACTCCTAATGTAAAAACAAATTTTATACCATTTTCAATTTAAGCCTTTCAACTACTTCCAAAATTACTTTAAAAATGTACTTTATTAGCTGTGTTCACACTACAAGTGTTAAGAGTAAGAGCTTTGTATTTACCTCATGAATGTACAATGAGCATACTATATACCTCATGTCCACCTAAAGGTTACACCTTTATTACAGGATGTTAAAAAATTTATGTTTTGCTTAAAAAAAATTTAAAATTGCATTTTTAAGTTTCATCCTAGTAGAACAAGTCTTACCATTTTAAAAGGCCCCTATTAAATTTGACATTTTAATAAAGGAGAATTTGATTGAGTTCTACTATAAGGTGAACTTTAAATTTATTCATTGACACAGTTTCTTTAAACAAAAATTAAAATTTCATTAATATTTTACTAAAACATAGTATTACTATCATATGAATACTACATAATTAAGAACTAATTAATCAACCAAATGAAAAAATTTGCATTTAATGTGAAAGGCAAAGTATATTACAAAATTTTATACAAATAGATATCATTACCATTTTGAATTTCATGAAAAGATTTACCACAAAAACACATACTTGGTTCATCCACAAATTAAATGTGTTAATTTTAAGTACAATTATAAATGTATTGGATTTAAATTGGATTTTAAACTATATATATACATATAATATCAAGTTTTAATATTAAATTTGCACGTAGTAATATAAAAACATAATTCATGAGTTTTCAATATAAAAACCCTTGAAAATTATATAAATTTCCTCCCTTAAATCTAAGAAACAGGACACATAACTAGAAGGACACTTAAAATTCTTTGAAGATAAAATGAAAAAAATGACTGCCTGAAAACTTTTACATATGTTTTACGATAGAGTTTAAAGAATTGGATTCCGATTCAGCAGAGTCTTCTAGAATGAAAACTGCTCCAACATTAATATTACATTTTGAATGAGTAATGCTTCTCAACTCCTCCTTGTACCCTTGACCCTAAATCTTTCAGGAATCTCTCTCCAACCTGTTTCACCTATTGTAGACCCCGAAAACTTTTTTTGAAAAAAATATGTTGAATTAAATGGCTTTTCTTTATTAATACAGAGATTTATTTTTACAGCAAACAAATTAACAGGGATTGAGAAAAAAAGAAATAATAATGGAATAATTGTGCCTGTTAAATATGGCTTAAAAGAAAGAAAATACAATTTCAAATATGGACTTCCAATTAATTTGCTTCAATATATTTTAAGTAAGTTACAATATTCAAGTTTACGCAGCCCTTAGTCCTTGTGTGGTGCAGTTGGAAGGACAACAAGTCAATCCTTCTGGTCAATGCAATCCCTCTGATAGAAGATTTTGTTGATTTAGAGGTCAATAATACGAGAATATTAGTAAACATTTTTACCTATTTTTTTAATACTTTTCAATTTTTTTTTTTTTTTTTTTTTTAGCTGGTTGGGAATCACTGCTACAGAGGGTATAATATTTTTCTCATTATAAAATGTCTCATATACAGTTTCCTACAATGTAATGCAAACAAACATTTAACCTTTATCAACTAAAAAGAGCAATATAATAAATCTAAAAAAATATTTCAAAACTTTAAGGATGTTTAATAAATGGATATACATATTATATCCAGATGAATTCATTTTAATACTGGAGAAACTTTCTAAATCTGAAAATGAGTTCTGTGTTTGGATAAATCTTAAAATTTATCTCATTTTAAGCGATTAAAAAAAAACCTAAATAAATATAAATTAAAATGTTTCATTTATGAAAAGATGAGAAATATACTTAATTGTATACACACACACACAAATTTCATTCAAACCCATTAAAAACTAACATTTTATTCAATGGACAAGGTTTTGAGAAGAGGGGTCAAATTATTACACACGAATATCACAATAAAAATATTTAATGGCAAATTTAAGTAACCTTGGATTTTAAAATTAATTCATAACAATTTATTTAATAACAATCATAAAGAGACAAATACATACTTTTCATGAATCTTGAGTACCCTGTGGACAATAGGTATATCCCGACCTTCAACTTTAAAAACAACTATGTCACCAACACGAACAGGATCTTCCTTATGATTAGTCAAAAATAACAGATCTCCTCTATGGAAAGCAGGTTCCATACTACCACTATATACAACAAATATACAAATTTGAAATCTCTGTGCACCAAGTCTCTGATCACACATTTAAAAAAATTAATACAAAAACTAATAACAAATGAATAAAATTTAAAAAAATAATACATACCTTAAAACTACAACAATTGGACTCTCACTACCAGTTACAACCATCAATCCTTTCCATATCATTAGAGCAGAAGAGACAATCATACCAAAATTTAAAAATTGGTATAAAAGCTGAAAATGAGAAAATCCTTTCAAATTAGTTATTAAAATACTAATATAAGGGTTTTGAAATTTAACAAATGATTTTGCTATAATACTAATAAATATAAGTTCTAAAATCAGGAAAGTATTTTATGTTATTGGTTATTTTAAGCATTTCTCAAAAAATCATATGTGATAAAAACATACTTGAACAATTTGATTAGTTAATTAACATTTCCCACAACATGAGGGCTATTGGCCATGGACCTTGTAATTTTGAACCTGGATTAGGTGACCAGGACAACACCTGGATAGGCACCTCCCTTTCCAAACTTTCACATTATACTAATGGAAGGAGTCTTGACATAGATTTAATGTGCATCAATCTTGCTACACAGTGGATCTTCAATGGCATTAGGATTCGAACCCATGACTTAATGGGAACAATGTTGGCTGCAAGTTTAAGACCATTATCACTAGGCTAATAAGGTCTTGTCAAAAGTTACTCATTGAGAATGTTGGTACGCTAGCTTCACATCAGAAAGGCAATCACAGTGAGTTGTCCCATGTAATTAGAGCAAGAAGAAACATATGCTAATTTTATGTTTAGTTAAAACATGAATTTTGTGACTGATGAAATATTTGAAAGACTTTATTTTTCAAATTTTTTTTTATTATTATTCCTACTCGTTTTACTTTAATTTAAAATGAGTTACATCCCAATTGGTCTTTACTCTATTCATAGCAACATTTGCACACATAGAATTACACATTTTTATATGGAATTATTATTCTTTACAAACAATGTGCTCTTTATTAAAAATTTTGCAATATGCCCTTTTCTAGAACTAAACAGGAAAATTAATTTTACTATTGAGTGAAAATTGAAGTTTATGGTGCAATAGTCAAACCCTGGCTAAGCAAAGCCAAACATGCATATGCGTTCTAGACATTACAAAAAATGGAATTAAAAAAGAGAGAGAGGAGTAAATTCGGTTGACAAGAAGAAAGGTACAAAATAGATAAGATCACTAGGGTTTCTTGGGATGCATCATCAGTGTTTAACCAAAGACAGTAAACACTATATGAAAGAAAAGAACAAGATGGTATCATGATCCAGGATCACAATTCCCATATTTATCTTAAGAAGACAAACCCCTGAATTGATCATGGGTTTAGGATAATATTTGAAAGCTATGGTGTCAAAGTTTCATCAAAACTTAAATTTTAAAAAAAAAGTCTCAAAAAAATTTTTTTAGGAAAACAACAATTGTAAAAAAAAATAATAATAAACAAAGGAGTATGTTTTCACATACAAAAGGGACATTAAAACTAAATGAAAAATAAGACTTAAATGAGTTTCTTTGGTATTTTTCTATTCAAGCCATATCGCAAATTTTTGGTACAAAAGATTTATTCTACTTGTTTCTATCCAGATATCTTTTGCTTGATATGGAATGTTTTTGTTTCATTTTCTCTATGCCTGTGTCATTTTTACTAAAACATCAAAAGCATTCGTTAGTTTTTGTTAATGTATCATACCAAAAAACAAACAAAAAAAAGAGGTTTAAAAAATGCAGAAATTTCATGCATTCTAAATTACCAAACAAAACATGTAAAACCAAATAAAAAAGTTATCAATAAACTCCACAATAAAAAAAAGAAAAAGATTAAAGGTGTGTATGAAACTAAAAATGCCATTTAGCACAATTTAGATAATTTCTTCTTTTGCAATGAATGCAAGGCCTCATTAATTCAATTAAGAGTCTACATATCAGTGGGCAGAGCCTTTTATATATAGCCATTTATTACATCCAATTTGCACAACTGAGAAGTATATCATTCAGTGACTGTACAGAATAAAAATTATCTAATTTCACACTTCAAATCCCTTGCAGGGAAAAGCCATGATCAACATTATTTTTCTTTTTACAAATAAGCTTTCCCCACATCAATCTGAAATCAGGAAAGAAGCCAAATCAAGCTAGCACCAAGAAAATAGGTACAAATAGTAATAAAAAAAGTTCCATGTGATATAGCAACAATGGAAAAGTACTACATTTAAATTTAAAAAATTTGAATATACACAAATATTTAATGAGAAATTGTATACACGAAAAGCTGATTACAATAACAAGAAATGAGTAGTTAATGTTAGTTTAATCACAAATCTAAATTTCAATTTAAGTCCAAGCACAGATAGAGTTATTAAAAATAGTCACAAGCTAAAAGTCCAAGAATCTAGACTATTATGTTTCAAAATAGTATTTATTTCTCTAAAAAGGAAAATAAGCTCAACCAGATCAAAGTTCCTTGCCATGAGTACTAACAACTTCAATAACATATAAAAAATATACCTACCAGAATACGAAGAAAATAAATCCACCAAAGATTAATTCAACCAAACAGTGTTGGGTCCTGGTCTTCACAAATCATGTACACACAAGAAACTCCCACACACTTCACACTAAAACTTTTCCAAGAGCCATAATCTTTTCTATCTCTTAAGTTCAATTCTCTATCATTATTATAAGAACTGATTATATTTATTCACCCTATTAATAGAGTTTATATAATTTGCATAACCATGTTTTAGAAAGAAGTTGGAAACTGAAATATAAAGTCAAAAGAAACCACAGATGTTAGTTAAGGGAAGTTTTACGAATAGCCCATGTTATAAATTGGAATTGCAATTGAACATCAATTAGAAAAAACTGTTTCTCACTGTTAAACTAAAAACACTTTTTCTACTCAAAATAAGAGTGTTTGACTTTATTTCCCAGAGTCTTAAGCTAAACGTTGAAGTTTTTTTTTTTCTTTATGAAAAAAAGTTTTTGCTTTTTTCTAAATATTTCTAATTGCGATGTGAGAAAAGAGTAAATTCAAACTAACCCCCAGTGACAGTACATTGCACCATGTTATAATGGTTTAAGAAAAAACAAAAAATAATAAGATTTTCCATTCCATTTCATTCATCAAAAATTTTCAAAATATTATAATTTTTCCAGCCAATCCCCAAAATTATACCTATCTAATTGTATATGACTGAGAAACTGCAACAATCAACTTGAAATATAAAATAAATATTAAAATTTAAGTTATAAGAAATCTGACACTGAATTTGTAGTAAAACTTTTACATTTTTATATGAACCGAGTAAGTGAGAGAATGCGAGTTTATGGCACAAGAGGCAAATCTGGCTATGCTGTGCCATATCTTTGAAATGTGTATGGACTAAAGCATTATATTCATTTAATTTCAATAAATCTTAAAAAAATCTTGCAACAAACCCCCTAAAATATGGCTTGAGAACATGTGAAGGGGATTGCATAATAATAATGCAAAAGTGACAGTAAAATGCGAAAATCCCCCCCCCCCCCATAATTCTAAGTTTACTTTTTAAATCTAATCTATAAAAAAAAAAACTATACACAAATAGCAAAGCATAAATATAACATCCTGAAATAAAAATACATTGTGTAATACAATTTAACTATACAATATATACTATCATTTTTATTACAATTAAAGACACATGAAAATATTCAATATATGACTGAGTACAAAATGAAAATTTATCTTACATCAGTCATTTTTTTTCAAAATATAGTCAAATAAAAATAGATATATAACACACTTTAATATTGTTAATATATTAACCAATATATAAAATACATATAGTAAAAATTTCTAAATCTCTTTTACAATTACTGTCTGCTTTCAAAACTACATTACAATAATTAAAAATTCCTGCAAGTTCTTATAGGTTAGAAGTAAAATTTATATGAAAATTAAGTTTTACCTACAGAGAATATACTTTAATTTATTATAAAGAATCCAAGAATTGACTAAAATAAGGTCAAACTATTCAGAATTTTAATACCTTTGTAAGATTGCTATTTTTGTTTTAAGGTTATCAAACTATTTTTCCTTAATTCAGCTTCTTTATGAGCAAGTTTTCAGGCCAAACAATCTAGATTGAGTTGACCAGGCATGCAATACATGTATTTACATTATTATTTCTATTCCATACAACATTTAGATGTGCTCCATAATTTTTTTAAAATTCATGTACAGAAATTTCTTTTATTATTAAATAAATTTAATATTAAATTTAACTTAATAGTTTAATTTAACAACATGTTAAAATACAAAAATTCTAATTTCATGTGTATACATTTTTATAAATATATTTCATTTAATTTTCAATAATTTAATAACTATGATTATATATATATAATAAATTATAAAATATTTATAAAGCTTATGTATGTTAAATTGATAAAACATTTGAGTTTAAATTTGAAAAAAAAAAAAAATTGTACAATTTATAGAAAAATGTCTTTAAAGCTCACTATTTATTTATTTTAATATGAAGAAAACATATATTATTAATAAAAATATTTACTTAAAAATATTAAAAGTTTTTTCGTTGAACAAAGTTTTAATGAGAAATTATTAAGCTCCAGTGTATGGTTCCAGGTATTTTGACTGATTACAAACACAGCATTACCAAATAATTTATAAAAATCTCGCCAAATCTAAAAATCTTTATACTAAAACTTAGAAAAATTGGAACAGACTTTCCATGTTTTTATAAAAACTATTACAAATGATAAAATAATTTTAATAAACATATCAGAAAACTGTTAAAGATATTATACAAGCGATGCATAATCAGTCATATATATATATATATATTAATCTTCCAAAACAAAGTTGTATAAGTTATAATGCAGCCCTTACATACAGAACCTTAAACCTGTTAATGTTACGATACATAATACACTGATTGCTGTAAGCAGAAAAACATGTAATTAGGAATGATATGAGAAAAACTTACATAAACAATATTCTCCTAAATATTATATTATTTCACAATCGATTGAAATCAGGGGTAACATCCATTGAATTAAATTAAATGTGACTTGTTTTGTAAATTAAGATACATAAAATATATAGAATAATATATATATACTTAAAAGTAATAGCGGTATAGCATATTGTTCTGTTTTCAACACGACAGCATTGATTAAGCGACTGATTTGAAAGACAGTATTCATATAAACAAACATATAAATTTCTTAAAGTTTTATTTACCTGGCGCTTATTCATGCGCTTTAAATCTTCAACACAATCTAACATTTTGCTATTTTGAGAGTGATCCAAAATATGAAATAATGATGCCTTCAATACATATTTCGCCGCAAAACCAAGCACACGTCAACTGTGCAGAATTGAGATGAAAAATTCCTTCTTCGATATTTACTCTAAGAAATATTAATCGCGTCAATGGCCAAGTGGCTGAACTAGCTTAATGATTATTTATAAAAACTTACGATAATTTTGAATTCTTATTTAGGGTCAGAATATAATTGGTGGTTTTTATTAGATAATTATCTTATGATGTTGCTTTGGAAACAGTTCTAACGTAAAATATTTCAAGTAAATCTTACCTAACACCTTACATGAAAGCTATGATTTACGAGTCCTACATCAGAAATAATTCAGCTGTCACAAAAATAAGATTTTAATCCAGCTGTTAATTTTATTGAAAAGTGAAATTTTTCATAGAAAATAAATATTAACTTATTTATAAAAAAAAAAAAAAAAAGAAAGAAAGAAAGAAAGAAAGTAAATAGTTAAGTTTTCGAGGAATGCTATTCCAAAGCGTTTCCGCTAAAAAGTGAAGTAACAAATAGGAACGAAGTACATCGAACATGTAACTCTCTTTCATAAATGGCAACAATTTAGTATACAAAGGCAGTTAATAGGTTATTATATTTAGCTATTTATGAATTATTGGCTCTTTTCTAATATGCGTACTGTCTACATTTTTTTTTATATATATAAATGTCTATGTCTATGTTTAAATACATAAAATGAACTAACTAATAAATGTTGAATTGTAAATACATAGGTAACGGAAAATAAGAGAGAATAATATTTTAAAAAATTCATACGCAATTTTGCTTGTTTGATCTTTAGTGAACTTGACATTTTATTTACTTTTTCAATAGAATTTAAGTATTTGGTATTAAAAAAAATTCTTAAGAAATTGTTATATATAATAATCATGTAATAGTGGAGTTGAGATTATTCTTGGTTTGTACCAATAATGATAATGTAATTATAGGAGTTGTGCTAGTTGGATCTGAGCAACTAGCTTAAGGCTCCCGTCTACCCGCCATTTTGATTTCGTGGACGTAATGTTAATCCTATGGAATTTCGACTTGAATTCTCCCATCTTTATTATTTGATCTATTTGAATGCAATAAAATACATCTGAAAGAGCAAAAAATAATGAATGCTTCTGTGGAATTACTATTTTCGTCCGATTCTTAAAAATATTTGAAAATATTCTTCAAAGACAGGAAAACTCAAAAACGAATAATTAAAATAAGAATAAAAATATTTTTAAAAATCTTAGGAAAAAAGTAATTCCACAGAAGCATTCATAATTGTTTACTCTTTCAGATGCATTTTATTGCATTCAAATAGATCAAATAATAAAGATGTGAGAATTAAAGTCGAAATTCCATAGGATTAACATTACGTCCACGAAATCAAAATGGCGGGTAGACGGGAGCCTTAAGGCCCCACTTACCGGCCATTTTGATTTCATGAACATAAAGTAAATCACATTGAATATCTACTTTTCCTTTTCCTCTAAAATCTTTACTAATTTGAATACAATAAAGGGCATCTGAAAGTGCAGGGAAAAAAAACGAAGGCTTTAGAGGAGTTACTTTTTTCCTCCAATTTTCAAAAATATTTAAAAATATGTTTTAAATACCTTGTGCCATTGGGTTATTCACGATTTTCTCTTCACTAACGTTGAGGACTTTAATTGAGATTGATTGCATGAAATAATAATTTCTTTCCAACCAAAATGAAACTTGATTATGTTGATTAGGTGAAGGTGGAAATGAAGGGAAGTGATTCAGATATAATGATATATAAGTAAAGTGAAATTTACAGGAAAGAGGGAGTGTGTTTAAATCTGAGTATACGTCTTACAAGAGACCAATAACATCAAGAGTTAGTTACCGGTTATTGCTGTCGCAGAGGACTTGTCGGAGAAGGCAATCTCACTGAAAGGGTTTGGTAATAATATAAAATTGCAGTGATATTTAAATTGGTTGGCTAGTCGTACAGTCCAAAGAGAGTCATAATAAATTATATTATAGTAATTGATGAATGAATAATTAAGTTGGAATAGATTTGTGTGTCATTGGAGCCCTTATTCATTTTAAAATAACAGTTTATTTAAACTATGGCGCAAGAGTCGAATAGAAGTAGTCATTCGTTACAGTGGCGCCCAACGTTACAACCGGAAAACTCACAAACGAATCATTAAAATAGGGGCAAAAATATTTTTAAAAATCTTGGGAAAAAATAATTCCGCAGAAGCAGATTAATTATTTTTTCCTCTTTCAGATGCACTTTATTGCATTCAAATATATCAATTAATTAAAGATTAGAGAACAAAAATAGAAATTCCATAGGTTTAACAGTACGGCTATGAAATCAAAATGACCGATACTCGGGAGCCTTAAACACACGTTCCTATTCCAAAGTATGGGACAGTATTTAAGTTACATTATTTCAATTTTTTGTTTTTTATTATTATTTTTTTGAGATTTGCTACGTTTGTATTAATATTGTATTTAATGAGGTTCTAATTTTTAATTAATGGGTCATATGTTTAGAATTTAAATTATATTGCATAATTTGTTTGCAGTAAACCTATGGGTTTTGTTTCATTACAATATTTGTATATTTTTAGTTCAAAATCTTACAAAATACTATAGATAATTTTGATATGACGATTATGATTAAAATAGTCATGAAATTATCAATTATATTAAAGATAAAAATAGCTTCTTTATTTATAGTTATGAACTCGAAAATTTGTTTAATTCTTTAGATGACTTAATGTTATCTTGGTTAATTATAAATAATTAAAATCTAATAGCTTTAATCTTATTAAAAATTTAAATTTCTTATTAAGCTTGTTTTAAAAGAATATTGTATTAGTTATAATGAAAAATAACCTCTAAATAAATTAAAGGTATACTTCAAAGGGTCCTGCTAGTAATATTTTAGCTAATATTTATTTACATTTCTTTTAACATAATTTTACAGACAATAATAATTTCTAACTAGTTAAGATATTGATGATCTTATCGTTTATCAAATTAATTTCAACCCAGATTTTAAGCCCGATTTATCTTTTTTATTCATCAGATTTACGTTTGATTAAAACTACTATAAATTCTTATGAAACAGATTTTTAAGATGTTACTTTTAAAACAGTTAATAATAGGAATTTTCGTAATATATATGACAAGAGAGATGATTATCGATCGCAGTTTAAGTTTAAATACTTTTAGAAACTTATAAAAGAATAATTTACATAGAAATATTAAATTAGTTAACATGCCTATAAATTTTCAAAACAACTTAAATAATTTCTATTTGCTTATGCAAAGGCTGATAATCCTATTAATTTTTAAAGGAAATTTGAAATTTAAAAATTTTATAAATTTTTCTAAATTTGCTTCCGCAATTGTTATAAAATATTTCTTTTTTATAATTTAAACACACACACACACACACACACATATATATATATATATATATAAAGTTTTTCTTTGGATTTAAAATTTGAAAATTTTTCAATTTATATTTTTTGGTGTTTTTACAATTTTTACTTATACAATTTGCTGATGTGTTTAGTTAGAACTATAATTCAAGAATAACCCAGCTGAACAATCTGAGGCTTTTATAACGTTAAATATGTTATACTCCATTTTTGCATTTTCAAAATATTTTTAAATTCTTAAAAATTTTTCAAATGTCTTGATATTTTATTTTTTCTATTCTTCTGATTTATAATTTTATATTATTTTATCATGAAACATAATAACAGCATTAGAGCCTATATCGAATGTTCTTTTGAAATTGTTTTCTCATGTCTGATAAATTTCTGGCATTTATGCTTTTAGATTACATTAAAATTTCTTTTTGTCCAATTTCTTATATTTATTATTTCTAGATTTTCTTGATTGTATGACTTACCTTTTTATTGTTATTCTTGATACTTTTTTATTTAGTGACTTATTAATAATTTGGTTTTTATGCATTCAAGATATTTTGAAATTTTTTAATGGTTTTTGATTTTTCTTTTATTTGTTGTATATATATATATATATATATATATATATATATATATATATATTATAGTTTGAAAGCTTTTCTTCTTTGAATTTCTATGTATGGTTATTTACTAGTTGTATCATTATTCTAAATCTGGATTTTATTAATCTTATTATTTTTACTATATTTTATGAATGAGTTTTATTACTCAAGTTTAGTGACCAGCAATTAAGCTCGTTTCTGCTTATGCTCGGTTATGGTATATGTAAGACCGTTTTGAATTTTGTTTTGAATATTATTTTTGGTGTAATTGATTTCTTTTGATGTAGTTATTTGATTACTAGAATCTTGGTAAGTGGTGTAGGTTGTTTTCTTACTCTTTCGATTTAGAAAAAGTAGCTTTGTGTGTTTTGATATTAGAATTTGGCTGTCTTTTTGAAGATCAGGAATTTCTGTTTGATCTTTTTGTATTAGGTTTATGTTTTTCATACCTGTTAAATTAGTAATTGTGGTTTCCATTTGGTTATCTTGATAGTGGTTGTTTTTTCTAAGTAAGGGCTTAAGAATATCTTCAATCTATTCTTATTTTGTTTTGTGGAGTTGCTGCAGGCATTATGAGAGTAGTTTTTGATAAAAGGTAGGGAATGAATTTACATACAACTATGATTCATGTCATAAGTTTGCTAAACGTTCGAGTCTAAACATCGTAATATTTGCTAAACATCGTTATTTTAAAATAGTTGAAATTATTGATAAACACTCTTGGGGAAATATAAAACTAGGATTTTCTGGAATAGTAAGTATAGTTCTAAGAATTGAGATAGTAATAACTATCTACATAATAATAACAGTTCTAATAATAATGAAGTATTTCAAATAATGATTACAATTATTATACTAAAAATGTTAAATTAAATTACAATATTTGTAATACTCTCATTGGCATAAAAATTTACGCACCAAGAAAGAGATGTCAGAATAAAATAAAACTTTACATATGTAAGTAAGGGATTACAAAATCAAAGCAAAATTATCATTTATTGTTGGAAAAATTACAAATAACTGGAGATTTTAGTACCCCGATGCATGAATGCATGATGTGATACGGTCGGGCATTGAGGATTACAAGTCCCATATGATGTCTCTCCATACCTCATTCCGCAGTTGCTGTTTTGCGCGACTTTAATTCGATTAAAATTGTTGGCTGTCTAATTTGCCATCCTAAATGATTCCATATATGTTCGATTGGGGGAAATCTGGTGGTCAATAAAGCCAGGGAAAAGTAAAAAAGTAGAGGAGGCAGTCCTGTGAAACCCTTGCTGTGTGTGGGCGTTCATTGTCCTGTTGAAAAATAGCTCCTGGGAACCCTGCCATGAGTGGCAACACATATAATGAAGAATGTCACGAACGTACCTCTGGACTGTCATGGCGCCGTGGATCAATATTAGGGATGATCATGTGTCATATGCGATGTCCCCCATTCCATTTACTAGTTGTGGGAGCGGTGTGCCACTTTACAGCGAAGGCAAGATTGAGACATTCACCACGGGGCCATCCTACACGGTCCAAATGGAATCTGGATTCGTTGCTAAAGACTACCTGATTCCATTCGGTTGCAGTCCAATCTCTTCAAGCGCGATACCACTCTAAACGGTGGAGACGTTGAGTGGCAATGTGCGAATTAATATGTCGAGTGTGTCCTGAGCCTGGTCGCCGAGTTAAATACATCTCTCTTGTCCACTGGTCCCAACACTTCCTCACAGTAAAGTCAAAATGGAATAAGTCGCGAGCTACTCACTAAGCAAATCACAATGTTTCCCTCATCTTTATTATTCTTCCCCTCTCAAACTCTGATAGCTGCTTATATTTTCTCCGATGGCGGTGTAATGACATCTTTAATTAAAAAGCGTCGCTCTGCAACATATTAAATACATGGAAACAAGCTCTGAAAACCTGTTTTATAATCCAAGAGTAACGAAGTTTAACATCTTCTGGTGGCATCACGCAACACGCAATTAAGCTGCATTTCTGATCATGTGCATATCCCCCTAACAAATTTTGTAACAATCACACTCTTACTTCTTGGTGCGCAAACTTTTATTGCAATGAGTGTAATAAGAGGAGTAAAACTTGTAAGATGCTTAATAATGAGCAATTTATCATTAACACAAAATTTATTTTTTGCAAAACATGTAACTTTATTTACTTACTGAAATGTAAAGTTAGCGAATATAAATGTATTGGATAAACTTGCAATAATATTAATATACGTATTAATCAACCTAGACATGATGCTATTAACTTTAAGGATAATCAAAACTATAATAAAATTGAAATTCGACGTTTTTTTTATACGTACATTTGAAAATATTGAGTTAACTATTATTAAGATTGTACCTAATTATAAAAGAAAGACTATAGTTTGAAATTATCATATTAAATCTTACAATGCTTTATACCCAAATAGTCTAAATGGTATGATTTTTAACAGAAATATTATTCAAATTTTTAAACAATATAACAATAAAGAGTACTTTTATGGCAATCGTCGTTACAATATGCTTAATGTTTCAAACAATATTGATTACAAAAGAAAAATCAATGGTAGAAATAAAAAGAGAAAATGTATGATTATTATGACTATTAAAGAATAAGTAACTATCTTAAATAATAAATTTGATAAGGATTTTAACATTAAAAGTCGAAAAATGATAATCGAAAAATGAAATATTTTAGTACTAGATTTATGATGAAATCCTATGAAAATAAAAAATTTAACTATATTCTTAATAAACATAAACTTTTAATGCCTGTTAATAATATTGATATTAAATTTGTTTTAATGTAATGAAAATAGGAACGTTTGGTTTATAATTTTTTTTATTTTATTTTAGTTTTGATTTCGAAATCATCATTTGGTTTCGTTACTGCCCCAGAACTTGATTTCATAAAGGAATTCAAAATAATTTCAATTCTTCCCTCTAATTTCTCGAGGCGTTCTTCAAGAAGATTGAGCTCTTCGTCGATAGAAGCTAATTCTGCTTCTTTCACATTCGGAATGGATTAATAGTTGTTGAGCAGTTCATCAATATTTCTTTGCAGTGCAATAACATTTTTGAGTTTTACTTTTGTTTCAACCGAATCGGTTTCTTCGATGATACTTTTAATAAAGTTTCAAATCTGCTAATTTTACCTTTCAAGGTACTTTTTGATCTGTTTAGCATTTCCATAGTTCACTGATCGCTCCTAGTTCGAGCGGATCCAAATGTTTATTTTAGTTGTTTTGTTGTTTTTATTTTATTGACGGATCAGCTACGCTTGTTTCTTTTTTACTTGTTATTTGACCACACAACATCTATAAGCTATTTACAAGCGTAGCAAATTTTAATTATTTTATAATTGTGAGTTTCAAAATAATAGAGCTCTATTATTGCTCACGTCAACGTATTACAGAGAAAATTCTGGTCTAGCTTATTCCATTGAAAGTTCTCATCTGCCGGTAAGCGCTAAAGAACAGAATATTTGCATTAGCACGCATGACTTTGGCGCTCATGCGCCAACATTTACTATTATCCATTTCTCGATATTTCATCGTTTACATTAATTCTTATATTTTTAATTTAGTAATTTATTTATAATTATGAAAAAAACGCATCTTGGGGGGCTAAATCTGTTTTTGGAAAACTTGGCATAAACCTTTTTTTTTTTTTTTTTTTTTTTATCTAATTTGATTTCCTCCTTCCGATTTACAACAGTTTATATTTGAATAATAGTCGTCTCTTATTGAAAATAGATTAATATGTGTAAAGAACAGATTATTTCGTAGATATATTTTATTTTGATTTTATGGCAGCAATAATAACATTTACCTCAAAATACATTCAATTTAAAGATTTATTCCCTTTGCTTTAATTTTAATACCTGAAAAGAATATTATTTCCCATTTCAATGTTTTATTGTTTACTTTAGTTCAAAACTTAACTTAAATAATTTGATTTTTATAATATAATCGTTTGTTTCTTTCTTTTTCCTCGTGAAAAGAATATTATATTACCTGAAAAGAATATTATTTCCCATTTCAATGTTTTATTGTTTGCTTTAGTTCAAAACTTAACTTAAATAATTTTGATTTTTATAATATAATCGTTTGTTTCTTTCTTTTTCCTCGCAAAAGTTGATATTATTTTTGTTCGGTAGAATCTTTTGTGTTTAGAAATGTAAGGAGAAGGTGGCTATATGGAATAAACCTTAACATCTCTGGTGGCTAAATTTGTTCTTTGCAAATTTTTGCATAAAACAATTTTATTTTTAATTTTGACTTTTGGCTTAGATGTTGAGGAATATTTAGCTCCGATGTATTAACCTGAAAATCCTGTAATTAAATATATAAGATTATTTTTAATTGCTTTTATTTCAGCTGTGGGTACAAATATTAACTGATTATTTAATTTTATGAAGAAATCATTCATGTATGAATTGATGATGTAACAATCTTGATATAACTTATTTCTTACATAACAGTCGCTAATATGAGAACATTTTTATTCTTTCAATGTCCTTATTACTTTTCTGTAAAATAGCTTAAGAATTTTCAAATTAATTTCATTCTACCATTTTATGTAGAAAAACATTTTTAAAAAATACATTTGCATTTTATTATAATTTAATCTTTTTGAATAATATTCTAGACCAACAGATAGCAGCCCAAATAATTTAAATTTTGCGTACCTATGTCCCTTCAAAAGTTTTACTTATTTACTTTTTAAAAACTCTTTATTGTGTTTAGTATTCAATACTAAGCAAGAACAAGGAAGAAGAGGAAAATCCGCTGTCGTATAAATTAGATTATTTGAGGTTTAACTACAGTGGGTAAAAAAGGGATTGGCAATTGTCTATAACTGATCGTATTAGCTAACAAAGAAAATGCTTGAGAATATTTTAGCTGGATATAACGAACACAGGAGGTAATAAAAATAAAAATCGGATGAAACTTACATTTTACACAAAATATGCAACAAAAACACAAATTTGCATGGCAAAAAAGTATTGGTAAAGTTCTAACTGCTATGCAAATTTTGATATGTTGAGGTCACGTGTTTATACTGATAAAAAAAACCTTGTTAGTATAAAGTCTGCAGTGCTGCTTCAAAACATTTAAAACTTTTTTTTTTTTTTTTTTGCTAATATTGGGATAAAATGGCTTCGAAGTCGAAGGAGTTTAATGTTAATGTTAAAAACATGATTATTCAGCTGAGAAATGAAGGCTTAACTTATCGTGTTATAGGAATACAACTGAACTTAAATTTTTTTACTGTTAGCAGTGTTGTAAAAAAGTTCAAAGAGACGGTATCTACGGAAAATAAGATTAGAAGCGGACGGCCTCGAAAATTTTCTGCAAGGGAAAAACGTGGCATAATCATAGAGGTTAAGAGAACCTCTAAAGGAAATGCACACCAGTTAGACAAATATGTTGCTAATACTTCGCATAAAATTTTTAGTGTACCGAATATACGGAATGTTTTATATGAAGGAAGTTATTATTGAAGGAAATCTAGAAAGAAACCTTTCATTTTAGAAATAAACCGAAGAAATAAATTGACTTTTCAAAATCTCACGTTCATTTATCAGACAAGTTTCGGAATGTAGTTTTTTTTCTCAAATCGAAGTCTTAGATTTTCGGGAGAGATGGCCAAACACCGAACTGGATAGACTATATTTAGTACCTACTGTAAACATAGTGGAGGGAGCGTCGTACTTTGGGGCTATATGGCTGGAAAAGGAGTTAGTAACCTGAGTTTTATTCATGGTATTATGACAGCACGTACGTGCATTGATATATCGCGCCATAACTTGAAATTCAGTGCCCAAAAATTTATCTTAGGAACATCATTCGTATTTCAATAGGACAAAGACTCTAAGCATACAGCGAAACCTTTCCCGGGAGTGGTTACTCTATAACGCTTCTCGCCTGTTAAAGACACCGCCTCAATCGCCAGACATAAATCCAATTGGAAATTTATAGCACACATTTTACCTATAAGTCAGGAAACATAAAATTTTGTGCCAAGATGAACTTTAGTGTATACCCCTGAAATAATGGCACACAACTCCCAATGATACAACCAAGACTTTAGTTTTTCTGTATGAGAAATAGATTACAGCTGTTATAAGTGCAAAAGGTATGCATACCAAGTATTAAACATATACTGATTTCGTTCTCACATTTTGCCGTATGATCTTGCTAATACTTTTTTGACAAACAAATTTACGTTTTGTTGTATATTTTATGTTAAATGCATATTAAAACGAAAGTTTCGTCATATTTGTGTTTTTATTACCGTATTCATTATCTCCAGCTAATATTGACAAGAAATTCTTTTGTTAGCTAATATGATCAACCATAGGCAATTGCCAGCACTTTTTTAACCCACTGTATAACCGGATCTGGCTCCATTAATCATCTTTTACCAACATGTATGTGGCGCATGTTAATATATAGAAATAGCTTTATTCGCTTAGTTTTATGAACAAGTTTCGGAACATTTGAAAAATTATTAATGAAAAAAATATATATAGCACAAATCTGTATGTTTTTAAAATTTCAAATATAGAAAATTAAAGATGTTAAGAAAACGAACGAATTCGAATCTGAATTGTAAGTTCTCAAATAAAATTTCAGTTCTCGTGAAGATAATTCTTTTATCTTTCTTTTGCTTCTCATATTAGTTTAAAGACATCTGTTTCCAATCATTGTTTGAAATATGCCGGTTAAAGTAAGCTAGATTGATTCGTAATTCCTCGTGACAACAGTCTCAATTTCATCCGAATAAAACTATGCATTCGGAACATCGATTTATGTAATGGTAAAATATGTAACCTTTGATTGAAAGACACGAAATAGTTTTTGTTCTTCAATAACAAGAAATTTTGTTCAAGACTGATTTTTTTTTCAAGGACGTACTTTGAAGCAACGATAATGTTAATGACGAAGGTAAATTTTAACCTAGTTCAAATAATAATAAAGTATATTTTGGCATTCCTGTGGAGATTATGAGTTCGGCTTATTGTGCGAATAGGAAAAAAAAAAGAGTTCACCATAATAGAAATAAAAAATATTAATCATTTTACTCCATGCATATATTAATATTTCATATAGGAACTATAAATTATGTTTAAAAATAAGTAAACTAAAGAAAAAACACGACCCTGTAAGAGAAAATCGGTCAATAAATCGTTAAACAAATTTCAGTATGAACTTTCGACAGAGGAAGAATTCAAATGTTAACGATTTGGAAGAATTGTTAGAAGCATTGACACGATTTAAGTCTCTTAGCATTATAGACTTAGAACCAGAAAAACATTTTAAAGTTGAGGAATTCCAAGTAGAATTTTTAAGATACGAAGAATACCTCGAAAAGTAGGTGCGCATGAAATCTCGTTCCACTAGAAGAATTAATCAGCTAAAATGAAACTCAGCACTGTTAGCTGATAATCACTCAAATCGAGAATCGGTTTGCTAAACAAATACATATGCGATGGCTCTCTTTAAAACAAAGCTAGAAACTAAATAATAACTAGCCAGAAGGGGAGGTGCCTTTTGGTCTAGTTCAGTGGTCTTCAACCTGGGTTCCGAGGAACCCTACGGTTCCGTGGAACTTTCACAGGGGTTCCGTAAGAGATCACTCTTTCCCAGATTCTTAGTAAAATTTTAATTTTTATAAAAGAAGGAATTCTTAAAGGCGGTTTGCTTGTAAAAATAAGCATACATATTTTATGGATAAAAATAATATCCTAAATTCACGTGCTTCAAATACATTAATCGAAAGGCATTACATCATATAATAGTTTCCATTCTTTAGCTCATGTGAAGAATTGCCCACTTATTTGGCCACTTATTTCATTATTTTCAAGTATAAAGTAAAATAAACGTCATTCTTTTGAAATTGAAATTTTGATAGATTACATTCTGAAAGATATTATTGAATGCTTTTCTAATGTGCATAATAATTTACAAGACGGTAATGCTAATCCCGATAAAAAAAAATGTAAAAATTAGTTTGGTATAACATTTATCAGATCTGCAAAAACTTTTCTTAGATATTTCCCTGATACAAAATCCTTCTCAAGATTGTGACACTTCCTAATTCCTAATAAAAGAAAAAGAGCAACAAATTGATATATCGATCGAAATCAGTTGAAACTAAATTTTAGTCAAGTTGATGTTATGCATTTTTAGATTGATAATTGCAAAGAATGACCTGAAATTTTCAAAAGAGCTGTGAAACATCTAATGTCCTATATTTCAACCTATGAAAAATCTTTCTCTTTGTAGGCTGAGACAAAAACAAAATACAGAATTAGATTGGATGCTGAAGATAACATTAGGTTGCAGATTTCAACAATTATTCCAAACGTAAAAATACTTTGTAATGAAAACCAATCACAGCCAAGTCCTTAAAAAATTATTTTTATTAATTTGTTATAATTTAAAATATTGTTACTTTTGTTTATTATTCATAGAAAATACTTTAGAAAACCCCAAAAAATACCCATTAGCTACCTTACCATCTTTTATCTTATTAAGACGTTTCTATTGTCATAAAATAAAGATTTGGCAACTTTAAATGTAATTATTTTAATAATTTTGAAAATTTGAGTAGGATAAAACTTCGAAGTCCTATTTTTCTTCTCTTTGATGAAGTAATTTCTTCAAGAAAATAGTAAGCTCAAAAGGTTTCTCAAAATTTAAGAGGTTGAATACCCTTGGTTTAGTTGATGTGAGTGCATCAAAATGTGATTTTGACAACTCTTCTTCGGATCCGGTGTTCGAACAGCCACCGAAACTCCAAGGCAACTCTCTCCCATTTCACGGGGAAGAAACGCATTCCCCGATGTGGCGAAGAAAACATTATCCCTCCGAAGTGGTTACTCTGGACTTGAACATTAGAGGGCAACAGGCTCTAAAACTATACGTTGCATATTCTATCGAAGCAAAAACTTGCCTTTTGTATGTCTAGTTAAGACAACTTCACACAAATAACAACTAGAGATAATTATAGCGGCTTCGGCGTACCGTCAGAGACAGCCATTCGTCTCGAGACAGCTGATAACTTCTAATGGCCAATGATGTCCCCAAAACGAAACTCAATTCAATAGGGAGGAAATGTATATCAGTACCAGTATTGGCTGGAAAAGCTACCTGATCAGCAAATATCGTTCAGAATGTTCCTCTTCGTTTCATCATGATGATACTGGAGAGGAAAAATGTGGTAGCTCTTTTCAACAATGACGATGGAAAAAATACCTTAATAATTAGCTCGGGGGTGGGGGAGGAATCCTTTTGATGTAATTTATAAAAGCGTAGGAAAAAGCGACCACTCAACTTTTCTTCGGGCCAACAGATGGAGAATTCGAAACACTGTCGGCACTTCAAAGTCAACAGTACTCCCCCTCCATGGGGTCGAAAACACCTAACACCGAACATAAACTGATATTGAAAATACATAACTATTGATATCAAACGATATAGTTTAAATTAAGTTTCCGATATTGATCTCAGAAAAATTCCATGGAGACATAAGCATTTACACATTTGGGAATAGCTACAATGGAGCATTAGCACAGCTGCAATGGAGCATTAGACGATATCGATAATATTAGATACTTAAAAAGGTCATTTAGAAGGATCTACCTCGAGTGCTATAGAAGATTTACCATTATCACCACTTCAAATTTTAATTCCGCAGTTAACTTGCTTAGAGAAAGATTAAGTGCGTACTAGTAAATTGCTAAAATTAATTTACTTGTACGCACAAATATGAACAGTCTTCTCAACATTAAATCCATTCATAACTCAAATGATGTTTGTGCTTTTCTAAAATCTTTTGATAAAATTTCAATTGAAATTAGAAGCATGGAAAATTTTGGTCAGTCTCTAAAGGACTTGTCGTCTATCCTTGGTACCACTGTTTTAAAATCTCTCCCTAAATACATTTTAATTGAATCATATAGAACTAGAAACGAAGATCTCAGTAAATTAATTTCTTATTCGCCATAACATCTATCGCTATTTTTATTCCAATTTCAAAATCTTAAACAATTTTCAGTTCATTACTGTAAACTTTGATTCCTTACGAGACAATGCTCTCAACCAATAGGGTAGCTAGGTTTCGAGTTAGCTACTCCAAAGATGTTCCGAAATTTTTTTCTTCTCTGGTTCTTAACCAACGTGAGAAACTGCTCTCTGAATGGCCAACACTTAAACTTCTCTTCTGACATAAAACTAATTCCAACCAATAGTTTAATGATAATGTTCTCTCTAGATTTTTCAATAAATTTCTTAAATTAAAGTTACTATTTTTTAATTTTCAAATTCTTAATTCACAGAGACAAAGTTATTAAAATAATTTTTTCGTTTAAATTTCAATATTTTTGGGCAAGTTTCATACCGAAGCAACTTATCCTACAGTAGATTGATTGAATATTAAAGGCCGCAAAATCTAAGAGCTCCGCTAACATCCAACCTATAAGATTTCAGAAAACTATTGACTTTCATTTCTGAACATTACACTTACATGAAAGAGCGGAAATTATTAAGAATATCAATAACCCTCCGACCTTGAACAATGCTTCCTCTCATTTGAAAACAAACTATTGCGACTCAAAAAGCATTAAAAACGAACTACCTTTTTTTTTTTCTACCACAGAATTAGTATTTATAGATTTTTAAAGAGAAACGGAAGCTTATGTGTGCACGATTTGTGATGAATCATCACAACATAGTGACGCTTGCATTTTCGCCCAGAAATAAAAAATAATAATAAAAAAAAAAGTTTGATATTGCAAAAGAAAAGTAATGTCTGTTTGATGCTTATTTGAGGCGAAAATCGAAAGTAGTTTGTCCTTAATGTGGATGCAGACATGTTGATAAAATGACATAGCAGAAATTTCCAAAATAAAATAGACTCAATTGAGTTTGATATCGAAAATTAGCTTCATCCAAATCATGCAAATCGTTCCAAAGTGTATTTACAAACATCTATTGCTTGTGTATCGGGAATTGATGTAAAGGGCTATTTAACATTTATAATATATTCCGGAAGTTAGAATACATACATAAATAAGTATGCCACTAAAATGTTACAACAATCCAATAGCAGCAGAGTGCCAATCCAGTGGATTCTTCACTCAATGTGTTATAGAAGCCTTGAAATTCTTTAAATAAATAGAAACATATTAAAAATGTGCTTTTTAAAGCATGGATGAATTTAAAAAATAGGAAGGAAAGAAAAGGGAGAGGAAAGAGGAAAGGAAAGTGAATGAATTTAATTAGAAAAGATAGTACATATATCAGAAAAATTAAAAATGGTCTTTTCGGTGGTATAGAATTATCGGAAAATCATAATCGATACCGACTCAATCTTCGGAATTTAGATGGGAAATATAATTGCAAAACTGAAGACTAAGAACAAACAAAAATTAGCAACTGTGTACCAAGAGTTAAGGTAAAAAATTTATTGCAGTTCTAAAAACTAAGGGAATATGTATTAGTGACGTACGTCGGAATAGGAATGGCAGTTTGTATGAGGAAATTCCAAGGGCAATATATTTATTCTTAGGAGCGGACACTGCCACACACACATACGCATGTTTTTACAGAAGGAACTTAACAGCAGCCTTTGTTAAGTTCTATTGGAAGGATAAAAGAGGAGAATACAAAATTAGGGAATTCCTCGTCGAACTTTTCTCTGACTGAACACGTTTCAGATACGAAATAGACAGCTTTATGGCGTTTGGACTCCAATGGAATATCCCATGAAGGAGAAAAAACAGAAACCTAGAGCAATCTATCGAGAAATTCATCTTAAAATAGTTACTTTATTATCGACACTCACTCAAGCCTTACGATAATTTTTGCCGGAAGAGGAGGACTTTATGAAATTTACTTAGATAATGCGACAAACTTTGTAGGTAGTAAAATATTTCTTGCAAAAGCAGATTGGAAAATAGTACATGCAGTAGCCTCAACCTAGAGAATGCGATGAATATTCAATCCACCTACTGTGTTGTGGTAGGGGCAAAGGCAGATAGTGTGCAAATGGTTAGGGAAAGTTTTGGGTTCGACCTTTTCGAACGAAAAGTTTAACACAACCTTATAAATACACACACACGCACACACATATACACACATATAATATTTATATATGTATATATATATATATCCTATATTGGCATTGTACTCGAAAAAACTAAATCGAAGAACTAGATATAGACAAAAAAAGAAGAAAAGAAAAAAAGAAGGAGCTAACCTGCGGAATAGATTTCGAAGTGAATACCTAAGACAATTAAAGCAACAGGCTTTAAATAAGGACATGTTCAAACATTTGAGTGTTGGAGATGTCGATCTCGCTGAAAATATTAATAAACGGCGTATTCGTTGGTCCCTTGCCAATGTAGTGGCAAGTAGTTCGTTTAGCTAAAACTTGGTTGAAAAAAGTTGTTCAAAATTGAAAATAGCTCCTTCTTTCGCCTGATAGCCAGGCTGTTTTCTCTAGAAAATTCAGTCTTAAAAATCAAATAACATTCTATTTCTAGATAACGTTTATACTGGTAAGAACATGTCCTCAACCATCTGAAGCGAGCAGACATCCATTGTTGCAGAAATTTGCCGAGTGTATATCTAATAGTTCAAACCTCAGAACTTATCTGCATTTCTGCTGTTGCGACCGAAATGAATAAGGTATTTAATCCATAGACAACAAACTGTTCATCTAGTAGCAAGTTCTGCGCTCCCTACAAAAACTCTAGCATATTTCAAATAAATTCTTCAGACCCATTGCAAAAGCTCAGTCGATTGTTTGAGCACTGTTGCTTCTAAAGACTCACCCTGTAGCAGGGCTGATGCACTTCAGATCTAAAGAGGCTGAAAGTTTTTACGTTGATGGGTATGGAAGTTGAGAGTGTCAACTCAGATATCATCCTTGTCCCTTGATCGGGACTCAAAATTACGAGGTCCGTTGCTAATAGTTTTTGTGTTGTTTTAAAGTGTGACACTAAAAAACAATCAATCAATCATTAGTCAGCTCATCAAGCAATAGCAGATTGAAATTTAGATAGTGAAATTTAGAAGTCCCATATTTAACAAGTTTAATCCATTTATCAGAATATATGTAAAGAGAGATTGCATTAAATTTCTCCATATTAAATTTTATAGATATCAAAATTTAAGTGATCAGGAAGCAAAAGACTCGGAAGTTAGTGTGTATAGAGAACGTCGGCAAGGAAATTAAATATTTCAAAAGTTTCAACACTCTATTAAATGATTGGCCACCCCGAGGGCGTGTCATGGAGAGCTACAATCAGATTGGTGTGCAGGAGGAGTAGAATCTAGCTGAAGAGGGCGGGATTTCAAGAGTGCGGCCAATTAACAAAAAGTTTATTCTCTGCGACTTATAATCAGTGGGCAAAACAGAGGGATTATTCAGTTCAAAAACTGTAAATTGACTTAAGGCTCCCGTCTACCCGCCATTTTGATTTCGGGGACGTAATGTTAATCCTATGGAATTTCGACTTGAATTCTCACATCTTTATTATTTGATCTATTTGAATGCAATAAAGTGCATTTGAAAGAGCAAAAAATAATGAATGCTTCTGTGGAATTACTTTTTTCTTCCGTTTCTTAAAAATATTTGAAAATATTCTTTAAAGACCGGAAAACTCAAAAACGAATAATTAAAATAAGAATAAAAATATTTTTAAGAATCCTAGGCAAAAAGTAATTCCACAGAAGCATTGATTATTTTTTGCTCTTTCAGATGCACTTTATTGCATTCAATTAGTTCAAATAATAAAGATGTGAGAATTCAAGTCGAAATTCCATAGAATTAACATTAAGCTGATGAAATCAAAATGGCGGGTAGACGGGAGCCTTAAAGAATTGCTGTGCACGATACCTTGAGAGATATTTGAAACATGAAGATTTTAAACAATGCGTGAGTTCATGGCAGAAGAAAATTAATTTAAGATTTGAGTCTCACAAATTTGCATAGTGATAACAGATGATGCAAAAATATTTAAGAATTTTAAAGACAACATGCAGTAGTACCTCCTATAATGAACACCTCCTAATAAAGGACAATTCTGCTGATCCTTTTGAATAGAGACCTTCATGTATTTATCTTTTATTGTTTGTCAAAATGTCTGGACGGTGGGTGTCCTTTATTGGAAGTTACTACTGTATTTGATTTAACTTTGAAATTTAAAAGATTTTAACAATTTAGAACATATACTGCAAGGTAACGCTATGCATAACATTGCACCGATTGAACAGTAAGTTTAAACTGGTAGTTTTGCTCTAGGGCCACTGTTGGTGTTGCTGCCGAAGAGGGTATATCCCGCTGGCATAAGCCGGAACAGTTTGGGAGTGATTCATTGGGAATTTGAGGAATCTTTTCGAAAGTAAATTATTGATTGTTTTTAATGAACTCTATAACAATGGTTGAACTTTAAAATCCTTATGCAGGACTTCATTTCAGCGATTTACTTGTATTAAATATTTTGGAAGACATGCAGTCGTGAAATTGCCGAGAATGCCCAAATGTTCTCGGGATGGATTTACTAGGGTCATTCAATAAGTCTTGAGAAATTCCAAGAGATGGTGCTCGCAGCATCGAAAATGGTTTGTTTTAGTAAGCATCATGACTCACTAGACATTTGCCTAAGTCTCAGTTACTCGTATTCGTACTCATGACGCCTTTCTCACCAAAAAAATTATACGTCATAACTTTTCCGCCCAATGAGACTGTATTTGCCTTTTTTGGAATAGATTCACCGGAAGCAACCCATTATTTTAAATTTTGCTTGATTTCCGGTGCACAATGAGAAATCCAGGTCTCGTTAATGGTGATAACTCGACGCGAGCAATCAAATTTTGTGATTTGGCAGCAAATGACTACCAAATCAAAACAAACTTATGAACTAATGTGAAATTTGTTTCGACTCCGTTTAACAGATGGCAGAACCAAGTTATATTAACAATTGAACTAAATTATACCATCTGTCTTCAATAGCAAGTACTTTTTGAACGATCCTCGAAAAAACATAATCTTGTGTCTAATTGGCAGCATGCTCTTGTAAGAAATCAAACGAAGTAGTTTTCTATTTATTCTGGTAGCTTTCTGACGGATTACTCTGTTTTGGGGGTAAAGGTTAATTCAGCTTTTGAAATAACTCCTCTCCCAAGGCCAACTATCTCCGTTTCTACTTCAAACTACGAGTTATTTTTTAACCCCTTCCTTACCTGAGCGTGAATGCGACGTCACGTCTTCCTTCCTAATACGAGCATCTACTCAAGGTCGGCGATTACGTATCGACCTGTCATCCTCCACCGCATTCAAAAACTTTGTGCTATTAATAAAATCTGAAGCTTTTCGCTATGTGCAGAGAATAAGTTTCCTTTTCAGGTGCTTGCTCTTAAAGATGTGTTTGAAGCCGTAGTCGACTAGAAGGATGGTGTCATTCGCATTCCTCTGACGTGTTATCAGAGTTCTTTACGGATACCTCGTCGATTCATGACATGATTAGCAAGTCGGATCAAAGTGCTCTCGGATTTGAATTTTCCTCGACTTCTATGGCCACAACTTTTCTGGTGAGTCCAAATGTTTCATTCTGGATCATCAGTTTTGAAATTATTCCTTAGGCACGTTTGAGAGAGAAAAAAAAGAGAAAATCTGTTAAATTCCCACGATTTTAAATGATTTGATTGTTCTTAATGGGAAATGTGTTGCGATAAATAAGATAGGTGATTTGGGAACAGTTGATATCTCCCAGGGCTGGCTTTGCTTCCGTCTTTGAGTGGCTGGTTCCATCCCTGATGCTACTAAAGATCCACCCTGCAACGGGGCTGATACACATTACATCTGGTCGAGGCTCCAAGTCGACCCGTTGGAGCGGCGTTAAAAGTATGGAGAGAATAGGTACCAGGTCGCGTGTCGTCCTCATTACTTGGCCGCGGTTCAAAATTACGAGACCGCTGCTAATAGCCTTCGCGTTGATTCTCATTGCGATGATGATAAACAATCACAATCAGTCTCCTCGTGACATCATACTCTTTTCATCTAACAAATGCCGATTTAATTTATTCAAAAAGATTTAAAATATTTCTTGATTTACGAAAATCTTTTAGAGGGTACCACTTTGTGATTAGTTTCAACATATTTAAACTAGGATTTAATTTTTTTTCACACATTTTTAAAAGTTTTATTATGTGTTGACTATTTTTTATTCGCTATCTCGTGTTTTCAAATGAACATGTACATAAATTTAGTCTCATAAATACGCGAACGGCGATGCTGTAACCTAGAGTTTGTGATCGCGGACTCGCGGCCAGCGTTGTTTTCGTTGAATCATGAGTTCGAGGTCTGATGCCATTAAAGAGCCACCATGAAGCAAAGTTGAAGCACGCTAAATTTTTTCGAAGTTCCAAGTCCTCCCATGGGTGTGGAAGTTTGGTGAGGGTAATTCCAGCTTAGGTATCGTCATCATCTTTTGACTGAGGTTCAGAATGATGAGATTCGTTGGTAATAGCCCTCGTGTTTCTTCTCAGTACGATGTTAATAATCAATCTTGATTTAAGGATATGCAATTACTGAATGTTGTGACCTTCGAGGAGGCATCGTAAAATTTTAATTATTAATATGAAATAACCGAGGATTTTTTGGATAAAATTTATTCTGCATATTATTCGATCATTTTGTACAGTATGTTGTAAATGGCAGCTTTTCATGTTGATTTGTTTGTTTGCAATATCTTGAGTTATATTAGTAAAAATATGTTACATTTTATCATTATTACAAAAATCATCTAAATCGCCTAAACGCATACATAATGTAAGAATATTTTGACTTTTCGTTTTAATGAGCACATAATTATCAGAAACAAATCGTTTTTATTCAATTTTTTACAACGTTTTTCTGAATTTCACTTGGTGTGTGTGTGTGTGAGAGAGAGAGAGTGTGTGTGTGTCATCAAATTTTCGATCGTTAATTTAACCAACTTCCCATCAAGCTAGAGCTTTGAAATATTGGGAATCGTTCGTACTCGCCTAACAATGCAATATTTAGACATTTGCGACAAGTTTTAACTAATATTTCAATAATTTTAATAAGTCAAAATATTATTTCCTCTCGGCGCTTTTAGGATTGAGGAAAAAATTTCTTTTCCCCTCTGGGAGCACCGGGCACTCCCCACACCGCATGAGGTATCGTAAACCTTTTGTACTCACAAACGGGAGATACTATCTTCCCTTCACTATCTCCGAGATAGTAAGGGTTGCTGACTTTTAGTCAGTAATCATTCGCAAGAAAGAAAGTTTCCAATATTTGGCGCCATGTCTTATCACAATAATTTTTTCTGAATTCTGGTTCCCATTTTTTTTAATAGAATGACTTACAAACTTTCAAATGCATGTTTTGATTTTATGAGTATTATGAATTTTTTAATACTCTCACAAATGTCTCTTTTTAAGTAAATTTTAAAGTTAAAAATAACTAACAGTTTTAACTAATATTTCAATAATTTTCTCTTATAAACTTTGCCACCATATAAAAACGTTGTTTTTAAAAACGTTGGTTTTTATATCGAATTATTTAAACTTACATTTTATTTTCAGTGGCAATTTTTTTATCCAGTTCCTACCTGACTGTGACAAACATTGGCATACACATTCGGGGTTAGTGTTACTTGAAGGTACAACCCTCCTCCCTCATAGCCCAATAGACAGAAACAGTTTCATAAAAATACGTCTGCGGTGCTTTCACCAATGTGTTTTTTTAAATTGTGACCCTCCCCTTTAATCCATAAGAGAAGGCTTCTTACTCCACGGATGGGAAACCAATAATACACATTTTCAATTTACTAGCCTTGTCAACTCCAACACGAATCTCACAACCCGATGGAATTAACATTTAATATAGTTTTCTTTATGTCTCTGTTGTAAATATGCAGTTTTTACAACAAAATGAATTTGAAATTCAAGTTTAGATGCAAATGCAATTAATGTAATTAAAAGATGCTGCACTTACAATTGATGAATATGATTCCATATAATCTATGTTCTTTATTTAATTAGAACCAGCTGCTACAAACTTTGCATTGTATTTTTTCCCTCTCCTACTTTTATTTGTTTTTTAACTAAACGCTCATTTGGCTTTTGTTATAGTATTAATTTCTCTGACTTACAAGCGCTATTTCCCAAACTTTATTTATTCAACGAATCCTTCTGTCATTGTCGCTTCCCATTGATACCAATTGTGATGTGCTTCTTTCATTATTTAATTCTACAGAAATCTTTTAGTCTAGTTAAATAGTCAGTAAAACTACAATATTGAAGATACGTAAGAGCAGTTTATTAATTGCTGAAGAATATATAAGGTCGCTCTCTCTTGAAATCCCTCTTAACTAGTCAGCCCTAAAATATATTTTATAATACATAACAAATAATTCGTTCTGAATCAAATACTTCTCAATAACACACACAAACTCGCTTCCGATTTTTATCTTAATCCTTTAACTAGGAGTCAATTCAATCCAAATTCTCAATTGCAATGCTTCAATCCAATTTACAAATATCTGTCACCCTGTCATGTTATCCTTCATCTCCTTTCTCATTCCTTTCAATTCTATTACATTCATATATTACTATTTCTAAATCACTATATTTCTTACAATTATTTAATTTACTTAATCACGTTTCAATTTGATAAGGAAAAAATTGTAATTTTACAAGGGTGGTTCAAAAACTACTTATATTTGAAGACAGAGGGAAGAGAGTTGTTAACACTGGGTGCTGCAGTCTGTTAAACGATACCCGAAACAAAATTGAAATTGATTCATAAGTTATTTTTGATTTGGTAATCATTTGCTGCCAAATCTAAATTTGATTGCTGCAGCGGCGAGTTGTCGACGATATTTCACGTCGAGTTGTCACCGTCGGTGAAACTTGGATACTTCATTATGCACCGGAAATGAAGCAAAAACCAAAACGTTGGGTTTCTTCTGGTGCAAGGTGACGGTTGAGTTTCTTCAAAATTTTCAAAATCGCGAAGATGGTCTCATCGGCCGGAAAAGTTATAAAGAAGAGTTTTTGAGATGAGAAAGGCGTCATGATCACGAAACCGATTAACTGAGACAGCTTTCTAATGAATCATGATGCTTTCTAAAAACAAACCATTTAAAAATGCTACGAGGACCATCTCTTGTAATTTCTGAGGGGTGATTGAATTCGTATACTATTCAATTTACCAAAAAGTCCCCTAGGTTAGTGAAGGAAAATCGCGAATAGCTCAACGTCACACACACACCACTATTTTTTGTGACTAAATGAGAGTTCGGCACATCATCAGTTAAATGCCTTGACATCTGTTTAGCCTTTCCGATCGTCTAACTGGAATATAATTTAGTACATATTATTATTCAATTCAGGTATCACAGTTTGGTTATTCCCGGCATGAGGCGAAGTTTTGCAATGAAATTGAATTAAATAACCATTCTCGTTTCCTGCTGACTCAATATATATATATATATATATATATATATATATATATATATATATATATATATATATATATATATATATATATATATATATATATATATATATATATATATCTTTTTTTGACGGTTTCTTTTAAATCTCGTTCCTTTATGGAGAAATTTCAAATAATATTTGTTTGCCTTTTCTCCCCACCCAAGTAACTACTTCACTTTAACCCAAAAAAGGCATCATAGGTAAAAAGTCACCCCATGTAAACTGTTTTCCACAAAGTATATGAAACACATAGAGTGCTGCATCCTGCATAACTTCACCTCTCGTATCCGATTTTCGTATAAACTCATCGTTCAGGTATTCCAGTGTTCACGCATGCGATCTTTTAATTGTTTATTGAGAGATATATCTAATGGCTATAACTTGTAATAACATATAATAGCAATCATTGTATGTTCTATTTTAAGCGATTTTTTAGTGTTCTTTCTCAAATCTCTTACCATCTTCTCTGTAAGACCGAACAGTAGCTAGCTGCAGCACAGTTGTATTTTTTAGTTTGTTTTAAGACTTTAACTTGAAGCTTACTTCATGTTTTCCTCTTTCCGTTGATTAGGTTCCGTTCATTAGGTTTCCATGATTAGGCCCACGCTTTACAAATTTTACGCTGATTATATTTAGAGTACAAATTATTTGAACTCACGATACAAACATCAATGAAACTTATTAGAGATACGTGTGAGTTCGTGATTCGGCACGTGTTTCTATAAGCAGTGCTGCCAGATGCAAGAGCATAACAAATGAAATTTATTCCAGATGATGATCGCTGATGTGAAACAGACTCATAGACTATCTTTAATAATTTGAGGAAAGAGGGTTTCATCTTATCAGACATATATATGCTAAAACTATAAAACTATGACGAAACTTTATACCTCGTCTTATCTGAAAATCGTCTTACTGCGGAAATATACGGTATCTTATTTTATCGAATATTCAAAATGAACATATTCATCCGTATGTTCCATTAAAGTTAATACTGTTGTACTTGTTAGAAACAACACCGGTTATGAGTTTGGAACCGAGATTATTCGGCTACTGCACCCGTATTTCATGCGAGGGAATCTGAAATTAAAAGTTTTCAATGTGTTTTAAATTTGAAATGTATGTAATATATTCATTATAACCTTCATACACGTAAATTTGTAACAGTATTAAATTAACAAATGAAAAACGCATTTTCAAATTAGATTTGATTTGTAAACATAATTTATATGTAGAATTTTATTTTCTATTTTTAAAGCAATTCTGAGTAACTAATAACATTTGGTAATATGTGCTTAAGGCTCCCGTCTACCCGCCATTTTAATTTCGTCAGCTTAATGTTAATTCTATGGAATTTCGACTTGAATTCTCCTATCTTTACTATTTCATCTATTTGAATGCAATAAAGTGCGTCCGAAAGAGCAAAAAACAATGAATGCTTCTGTGGAATTACATTTTTCTTCCGATTTTAAAAAATATTTAAAAATATTCTTTAAAGACCGGAAAACTGAAAAACGTATAATTAAAATAAGAATAGAAATATTTTCAAGAATCTGAGGAAGAAAGTAATTCCACAGAAGCATTCACTATTTTTTGTTCTATCTGATGCACTTTATTGCATTCAAATAGATCAAATAGTAAAGATGTGAGAATTAAAGTCAAAATTCCATAGGATTAACATTGCATCCACGAAATCAAAATGGCGGGTAGACGGAGCCTTAAGAGAAATGTTTTAAGAGAAATTCTGTTTCTGATAACTCTTATTTCTTAACTTCGAAAATTTCAACAAAATTTATAAATCGAAATTTTATTAGTAGCACTATGAGAAAACCCGAGAAATTATATATTTGAAAAATAGCTTATAAATAGATAGACTGATTTTAAATAAAAGTGAAAACTATAAAAACTAAATAACACCGATTAAAATTTCCAATTTCAAAGTTTCAAATCATGAATCCGCGACCGATGATTTGAAAGTTAGCAATTGATTAACCTGGTTTTTCTTTCTAATTGTTTGTTAGGTTTAGTTAATGTCGCACTAGGAGCAACAAGGGCTATTGACCTCGTAATTTTAAACTCGTTCAAGTGACGAGGACGATACCTGAGCTGGCACCCTCTTTTCTAACATCCACACTACGCCTACGGGAGGACTTTGGACCCCAACGGATTTAACGTGCATACACGGCGTGTCTTCAGTAACATTAGGCTCTAACCTTTGACTCGACGAAAACAGTGGGGCACGAGTCCGTTGCCTTATCCACTAGGCTACTGCGGCCACTTCCTTTCTGATTTTCTCTCTCTTAGACCTCAAGTTAAACTAAATATAAACTGATATCGTTATTTTTTTAATTGAATTTCTGAAGTAAGTGTTGCAGCTCTGTTTTCAATCTGACAACCAGTTCTGAATTGGTCATTTCACCAAGTCTAACTATTTCGTTTACTAAACGTAATTTCAGGATTTCACATTCCGTATCTTGAATATGTTTCCTTTCATCTATTTCAGCTTGTCGTTTCTTTTCATTCTATTCTTTTCTTCCTTCTTGCTGTGTATTATAAGTAATTCTCAAACAAATCCTTCCTCATACGTTTCAGTTTTCAAAATTGCGTCTTTAATGCCATATTTTCATCCCCGAAATTTTCTCAATGCCCATTTCTTGATCGACGAATTACATGGCCTCTTTTCTTCTCGCCGGGAAAGCCGTTGTGATTCGCAAATCAACTGTATCAGAATTTTCACAAGATTCGCTGAATCCCCAAAACACTTAAAATTCACTATATCCAGCCAAACTATGGCAGTGTAATTCCCTTTAGGGCAAAGTGATCAGACGTCCCGTTTTTTAAAAATTTATCCCGCTTCCCGCGGGGTTTTAAAAGAGTCCCGATTTTCAGAAAGAATGCATGACAAGCTAGGGAACAGCGAGAGAACGGGCAAGGAATATTTGGTTTTCGACTTCCTTGTAGGTATTTCAACAGGTTATGAGTTTTATAATAATTTTGTAAATTTTATGATGTTAAACTTTAATAATAAAAATATTTGTTGAGAACTGATTATTAGGAAATGCCACTGTTATCAAAGTTCTGAAATGCCACTGTTATCACTGAAATGCTTATCAAAGTTCGCCTTGATCAGTTGCTAGAATACGACCAACATTGTTTGGACTTAATGAACAGTGGCATTTTTCGGCATTGGCAGCGACGAAAACATTTTGTAGCTGTAAAATGAAGAGAGAACACTTTGTACACTTCCACAGATTTTATTTTTATGGAGACACGTTTCTCTAGCAATCCAGCATCATTTGGAACATTGTTGCAAAGGAATTACATCTTATACAAAACTTGGAAACGGAGGGGAATTTTAGGGAGGAGAAGGGTCAGGGTGTAAAGAGTTTATTGGTCGTCCACGCATATTGAGTTTTGTAACTGTCTCTCATAATATACCCATCGTACTGTGTGCTAGTGCTAGTTAAATAAGTGATGTCAAAAAATCAGCTATTCAGATGATTTAGGTTTTTAAATTATTAATCAAGACTCCCATGTCTATGGTGTCGCGCTTTTCGAATGTTAAAATTTGGTCATCTTACTTTAGGGGTGATATTTCTAACGGCTCATAGTTGAGGCTTCTGAAATGTTGCTCGGGGAGGGATATAAACACCATAGTTTAATTTTTTTTTTTTTTTTTTTTTTTTTTTTTTTTGCATTTCCTTAACTGAAATGTCATATATCACGCGGTTAATATTTTGCAACTGAAACTTTCAGGGTGATGCCACACTTAAAGCAATATTTCTTAACTTAAAGCGATATTTCTGTGTAATTAATATTTTGTGCACCATTTTCGCAGGCTTTCTTCCGGAAATTACAATACGCACAAAATTGTATGCAGAAAATATATAAAAAATTAGTTAATAAAATATTCAAAACGAAACAAAAAGAAATATTGAATCAAATTAGAAAAATAAATGAAAAACAGACTCTAGAAAGTCTAAAAGCAATTTCGGGCTGAGAACCAAGCATGCGGGATTTAATGAATTTGATGGTACCAACCTTCCCGTTTTGCGACTTGGTAGGCACAATTGAAAATATCATAAGTATAAAAAAGTACAATAATAGAAAAAATAAAAGGAAAAAGTTATCATTCGCAATAATTTGAAAAACAGCAAAAAATCAATAATTAATAAAAAATAATAATAATATAAACATAAACATTATATACTTGCAAAAATTCAAATAAATGAAATTTCAAACAGATTTGAAAAGTAAAACATCATTAAGAAAATAAGCGTTTAAAAATAGATATTAACTTGACAAGCAAAAAGTAAAACGTCATCAAAATATATAGTCAAAAATGATGCAAGCTGTTGTTAAAAGAGGAAAATGTTTCACCGAATGTGTGTAATAAAAGTAATTGAATTCTTCCCAGCAACAAGATGGATTTGTGTTTTTTTGATGGATTTGAAAATAGATCACAATTCACATAGACAGTCAATATATTTATGATGCATATCAGTTTTTAAGAAATTTATGGGATGATCCTGCTCCAAATAACCACGGAAGAATTTTTTAATGTTATTGAAAGTGCTGTTTTATGCGTGGTTAAATTGTAATCACTTAGTAAAAAATTTAATACAATATTTCTATAAATAGATGTATGCAAATTGATCTCAAAATGGAATTTTAAATATTTAAAGCCCTTTCTTTTATCATTAGTATTACAAATTGGTCAATTATCAAAAATTTGTTAACCGATATTGAGAAATTCAACTCCTTCAGAATTAAATTTAATTTTCAATAAAGTGATGCATTAGGGTAAAATGTAATATTTGGTTTAAAATATTAATATATTTTGTACTCATTCAGGTACCAAAGAAGTGCAGAATATTTACCAAATATCTTTCCAATATGTTGAAGAATGGTTTGAAGCAAATATCACAGGAAATAACAGATATCAATGATATTTTTCTGACTTGATCGCAAGTAAATTGGGTAGATATTGAAAATTGTGTAGAATTTTTATCAAAAGAAAGGCTTGATATTAAAATCGATGCTAATTGTCTGTTTGAAGAAATTAAAAGACTGAATGTATATTTAAATTCTGATAAATTAGAACAATGAAGAAATTAATGTGTTGAAAATTATCAACGATGGGTAGAAATTTATAACCATTTAAAAAATAAACACATTCTATATGAAAATTTAGTTATTGTTGAATTTACGTTGTGCTGCCCTGGAACTAATGCGACAGTTTAGAGAGTTTTTGCAACTGGTAATGATTTTTGGACAAGTGAGAAAACAAGATTGAATGTCGATACTCTAGTTGCACCACTTACCGTAAAATTCAATGGGAAGGATATTTGTTGCTCCAAAATTTCCAATATATATTGTTATAAAATGATATATTGAGAAAAAACATTCATTCAATGTAAAAATACTCGTGTAATTAAATAATTAAAAGGGATGTAAGCATAATTAGTGCATATTTGCCTGAATTAACAAAATGCTTCATTTATTTGAGCCACACTTTTTTCTTAAATTTTTTCGTCCTCCGTTTTATTAAAAAAAATTAGTCACCTTATTACACCCACCCACCCAAGGGGGTTCAAATGAAAAGATACAACATATGTGCCTGTGACGGGATGGGAGAACGTAGCAAGACATCTAGGGATATGAATGGAGTCTCAGCCGTGAATTGGAGCAAGTGCGGGCGCCGCATGTGCAGGAGAGAGAAGAGGCTCTTATAAAGAGAGCCGTCCAATTGACACGGCAGCGTGAGTGAGGACATGATGCCGTTCACATTGCGAAAATTCAACGATTGAGGAGCAGCAAGGCGTTATCCGACTTCTGACAGCGGAAGGTGTTAAACCGGCCGCTTTTCATCTCCGGATGGTGACTATATTCAAGGAAAATTGTGTGTCCAACAAGTCAGTGAGGAATTTTAGTGCCCTTTTTCTTGCAGGGCATGAGATTTTGGTTGATGGCCGTAAACCAGTCCAGGCAAACACAGTCATCACCGCCGATCTCATCGACAAGGTGGACGACCTAATGAGAAGTGATCGTCGTGTCACACTGTGAATGTTGGTGGTGTAGGAGGATGTCAGCTTAGGAACAGTGTGAACAATTGTTCACAACAGGTTGCGTTATCGAAAGGTATGTGCGTAATGCGTTCCGAAGCACCTCACCTACCAGCAAAAGAAATTGTGTATTGAGCTAGCACTTCAACATTTTGTTTCGGTATCCAGAAGACCTTGCTTTCCTGGAGCGGATTGTCATGGGTGATGAGAGCTGGGGCTATTTCTACGAGCCGGAGACAAAGCGGGACAGCATGCAGTGGAAGCATGCGTCGTCACTTTCCCCTAAAAAATTCAAAGATGTAGCGTCAGAAGGCAAGTTGCTGCTCACCGTCTTTTTCGACGTTCAAGGTTCGCTACTTGTTGTCGCTTGTTGTTCCTCGAAAACAGAAGAACTGTTAATCCTGATGTGTATTGTGAGACACTCTTAAGCCTACGCAGGTCCATCAAGAACAAAAGACTGAGGCTGCTCATGAAGGGCGTGGTACTGCTGCATGATAACACGCTTGCACGCGTCTGCAGTGTCACACACACGGAAATAGCCAAGTTCAAGTGGAAGCTCAAGTGGAAGCAGCTTGACCATCCGCCTTACAGGCGGGACATGTCGTCCTGCGATTTTCTTGTGTTTGGTCAACAGAAAAAATATCTGAAAGGGAAGCGCTTCAGCTCGGACGACGAACTCAAGGACTGAACGATTGGGTCTCAAAACGGCCACAGGAATTCTGGGAACAAGGAATCCTTCGGCTCGTTAATCAATTTGATGGTTGTGCTCTGGCGTATGGTGTATACTTTGAATAAAGTCTTCATTTATAACCACAGTGTCGTTTCGTAACCTTTCATTTGAACACCCCTTGTATACACATTATGCCAATTAAAGAAATCAAATGGATACTACCTAGCAAGTGAGAATGCAAATTCAGCCTCGGACTGAAATTGCATGATGGACCGCCACTTAATTTTATGCTGTACCAATCTTTCTTCTTTATAATTGTGTAAGCAAATATGTAAATGAAACTTTCCATAAATCAATACAAAGCAGAAAAGTATACTGAAAAATTGAAAAGTAACTAAGTGAAGTACATACCAAAGAGTGTTGATATCCTTTTTTTGTGTAATTATTACCAAACATACCAAACATTTGTAAACCGACATACCAAACAGTGTTGATATCAAACTGAAAATTAACTTAATAAATATTATGAAATTATAAATTAAATAATTTCCTCATGTAAAAAGATAATTCCTGTTTGTGAAACGATCTATTAAAAAGGTTGGTAGCAGAAATTTTAATTAGTAACGGAACAAAATATATAAGTAAGAGCTTAAGTATTCCATAATTGTGGTTCAAAAATTCAAAATGTTGCAATCGTAACTGAAAATATAACTATGTAACAGGATAAAATAATCTAGTTATCCTTATACATCACAAAAGCCTGGTTGATAGACAATTATATACCTAATAACGAGGCAATTTATAAACAGTTTGTAGAAATTAAAACGACTTAATAACTAGAACGAAGGGGAATCCCTTTTTGTGTAATTGTTAAGAGCACAGCAATAGCGACTGGTTAACTTTTCTTCGGACTCAGTGTTCAAGATTTCGAAACACCTCCAGAACTCCAAGAACGTGAATCTTTCCTCGCCATAGGGTTGAAAAACATCCCCCGATGTAGCGAAGAAGACAGCTCCGACCGAATATCATTGTAAGCTCAAATGATATCATTTTTTCTGTAAAAACTGTTTGCAAGTGTTCTAGATGATGGTTGTGTAACTCCAACCGACAATCTACAGCACCTGCGACTAATATGACATCAATACCATCAGATGTTTGTAATATTTGAGGAACAGGGGTGTATTCACGCATGATTTTGTTTACTTTTTATTTCGAGAGTATACTTCATGAATTATTGAACTGTGGAAGGTGTCGGTCATTACATAAGGCAGAGTGAGAGAGAGAGAGAGAGAAAGGATCATATCTATGAAATGAAAAGTTATACACAAACGAGAATACTCTCAGCGATAATAATTCGAACCGAAACACTCCGCAAACATACTTTAAATATCGAAAAAAGTGAAGGAAACAGCATTCAATAACGAACGTTTAACCAGAATTAGTATTAACCAGCATTTTGCTTTCTGGTATGGTTCTTTGGTTGGATATGGATTATGTGTGGGGGGGAATGTTTATAATTTCTTTAATTTACCATCCTGTGATCGAGATGGGGCAATTGTTTTGATTCGGGGTCCTCTTTGTGGAAGCGGAGGCTAGCGGCGGGCCGCATCTTTTAAAATGATTTCATTCACTAGTTAACTTTACATTTCAATAAAGTATAAATTGTATTACAAAAAATCGATAAATATTAATTAAATAAAATAATGTCAGTTTTATTCAATATATTTTTGGTGCTAATTTGATATAATCTATAGCTGCAAGGACATTTAATTTTATAAACAATTTAAAGAGACTAATTATCACACTTTTTTACAATTTTTTGAAATCAGGAAGGAGATTATTTGAGCAGATTTTCATTACAGCCTGCAAGATAATGTCTGTCAAAGAGCATTTATATTTACTCTTCTTCAAGAAAGAAAAACTTCGCTCACAAATATATGTAGACACAAATATAGAGAACTCTTGCTTGTCTTGCAAATAGTTCCAGTTTTGTTTTGAATGGATTTACGCACGGGAAGGAAATATTAGTTCTAAACGGATTTTTTTTAGTGTATTTGTGGGCTACAAAAAAAAAAACTCTTAGCGGGCTGCTATTTGCGTACCCCTACACTAACTGACGTAGAAGTAATTGTTATAATATTTAACCATGATGAGGCGAGAGAAAATGAGATTCACATTAATAATACCACACACGCTTTTGTTTCGCATGTATAGGGTTTACCACGAGAGTTATAAAAAAAAACAAGCTCCATTATATTTTTTAAGTCCATTTCACACATCTGTCATTATGAAGATGTCGATCGATAACATTTCTTAATATTCTTTTTTTAAAAAAACTTCCAACATCCCCTCCGCTTTCAAAATACGATTCAAACTTCATCAGCATATTTTGCTCTTGAGGAAATGCATTCCTTCCTCCTACTTCGAAACCTTTCAGTAGACCTTTTCACCTCCGACCTCTCTGACTGACTTGGAGAAATTAATATTGTTATGTCACGTTCTTTAACGACATAACCATGAACAACTATTTTGTATCCGCCACATGCTTTCCCTGATCACTTGCAACGTGCATTTCTGTTTTATAATTTCTCTTTCGGGTAAGTTTTTTTTTTCTCTTTATCTCTTCGATCACTTTGTTGGGAATAAAATTAACAAACTTACAAAAACATTATTAGCTCGTATTAGTGGTTGTCGCGGTTTAACAAAGCATTATTTCATTCATTCACTCTTTGTTCCGTGTTTTCAGTTTCACAGTTCGTCATTTCAAAGAGGCGGGATGTTTTAGTTTGAATTGTTCTTGTAGAGGGAGTTGACGTTTCGTGCATTATGTGCTATTGAGTTCTTACGTCTTGACCTCATATTACTAAAAGCAAGGGCTTCGTTTTGAGAGAGGTAATAATTCCTAGAATATAGAGAGTGATGACTCCTGGGAACACTATATTAAGGTTTTTCCCGTGCTAATCAATTATTTAACGGCCATTGGACGAAATTAGAGCGAAGATGGGACTCGCGTAAATAGTCGATAGAGACTATTTACGCGGCACCGACTCAGCGACTCATTCGAATGCACACACGAGTGCGAGCGCACACGTTACACTAAGAACTATTGGTGATGGACTATGTAATTTTTAACAGCTTGTCAAGTGATAAGTTCGATACCTGAGATTGCACCCCATACTCTAATGGCCACTGTAACAGAGTGGGGATTGACAGGAGCTAACGGTTAATGTTGCTTCTCTCAGGTCACGGATTCCAGTCGTGATGCCTCTAAATATCCGTTTTTTAACGCGATTGATAAACATTAAATCAACGAAGGCTCAATGACCTCACGTTGGAATGAGGATGAAGTTTGGAAATCGAGGTGCCAGTTCGGGTGTCTTCGTCACTTCTCCAAGATTTTTAATTAGGGGATTGCCTTTATGTATAAACATGTGAATAATCATTCCAAGGTATCCTAGATATATCTTTCTTTTGTATGGGGTTTAATGTCTTTGGTAAAAAGAGTGATGTGCTTTCGGGATGCCCTAGCGTTTCTTCTCTCTTTTCGACCCTTCTTGTCAACCAGTTTTTCCTTTTCTCCACTTTTTCTTGATTTTAGAACACAGTCATACAGGAGTTGGTACAGTAAAACTAAATTTAGCTCTTGCGCCATAGAACTCAACTATCACTCACTCGCCTCCTGAGTTGGTTTCGGGTGGACAGGGGTTGCTTAGAAAATGTTTCTTTTTGTATCACACATACGTGTTATAAATTGCCGCATTGTGTTACCGCATGTTGTTGGTGTGTTGTACGGGCCTTCCTTGTTGCAGAAAATGATCGGCTGTTGCCCTGGCCATCACTTTCTCCAGACTTCTTATCAATACAAAGTATCTAGTATGTGGTTGCCAAGAGACTGACTCGTCGCCATACGCCAGTCACTATAGTCGATGAAGTGTGGCATCATGTTGAAGCTAAATGGACATAACTGTACCAGTACATGCCATCCAATCTTTGTTTGACTCAATGCCCAGACATATAAGAGCTGTTATTGCTGCCAGAGGGGGTTATTCAGCTTATTCGTTTCTCAAAATCTATGATTCCAAATTTTTTGAAAATTTAACCATTTGTTTTTTGTAGTACAATATATTTGAGCTATAAATATTTTGTTATTTCCATTTAATTCTAGGTATAGCAATTTTAATGACCAGTAGTGTAGTTCTATTCTTGTTTAAGAGTATTTATTATGTTATTTTTATATGAATTCGATCTAGTTCCTGATAAGTAATTTATCATAAATGTTCCAAGGTAAATGAGGAGGAAAATTCATAAATTTAGAATATCGTTTTATAAGATTCACAGCCACATATTTTGAGATGAATGCTTGAGATCATTGTCATGCACAAAAACATAAATTAAGACCTATTTTTGTTTCATTCTCGACTGTAAATTATTTTTCAAAATGCATATATAAAGCTGCTGATTTATGATTGCTGCTTCAATTAGGACTAATTACCTAATTGAGGTGAAAATTTTCTTTTTTCGGGAGGCACTCATACTACCCAAAGCAAACACCCTCCCTCCTCAATAGTTTCTTTTGTAGAAGAACTCTTGTATAAATGCTTACTACACTCACTATAGCTACGAGGGAGAATGGTGAAATTTTAATTATTACTAACTTAATATTTACTAATCGATCTATCTATAAAATTTGTTCTGTCATTTAATTGATTCTTATGTACATTACATATATTGTAAATGACAGCAATCCAAAAATGATTGAAATGAATACTTTCTTTCTGTTTTTTTTTTTTTTTTTTTTAAATTCTACCTTTGTGGGATTTCAAAGAGCTTGTCTCGGTTTGTAAGTACCAATATTCAAAATTAACTATAGTGCCAGTGTTATCTTGAAGACGCTAATGTTTTGTTTTTACTTACGGCTATTATATACGGCTTCCTGTATATGTAACTTTTTGAATTGAGTCTGTTTTGAAAATTCTCTTGGCATGTTAGCAAGGCTATATATATATATATATATCTTATTGGTAAATATATATGTATATATATATATCTTATTGGTAAAACTGCAGTTTAGCCCCACCACTTGGTGTGCTTTTGAAAATCACAAAATCGGGGAATTTTGTATGGACAAGTTCAACCGCGAAGCTTATGTACTTTCCTTCCACACCAGTGACGCTGCTGCTGTAAACCTTTTTAGCATGTTACGTGTTCTTTAAATAGTGGTTCTTGATTCCATCAGCAACACTAATTTATTTGCTATTTAAAGCAACGCACATACTAAATTACTTACAGTATTTATTTTCGAATGCTGAAGAACTTAATGTCTTCATGATCACTTAAACAGTCAGGATAACGGAGTTGTTTACACAACAAACCTCCCTGGAGGACGGGGCAAGTAATAATATTGACCTTTTTCTCCTTCAGGGAGACCCGTTTTTCGTGTCCGTTCACTTTAAAGACGTACGTAGCTTTCATCTTACGTATCTCTTCCTTCTTTTCTTCCACATTAAAAAAAAACTTGATATAAGCATAGTTATTTATATTTACTAAAAATAATATTTGTCTGCCCTTGACTTTAATACCAGCTCTCTATACGATAGCAGAGTCGGCTACCTAGGTTGCAAAAAGGTAAAAAAGAAGAAAAAAAATCTTTTTATTGAAACAAAAAAATTTCATTTTATCTTCTAAATATTATTTCACCTCCACTTTTATTTACTTCTTTATTTTCCCTGCCTTTTTCTTCTTTGTCTTTCTATTATGTCATAGCAAGTCAAATGTGCTTCAGCACATATTTAACATATAGTTTTGCTTTTAAACTCATGAAATTTAAAATCACACTGAGCAATGTGTACTAAGGACTGGTACTCGGGAATCATCTGACTGATGTATCGTTCACTGATCCAGCGCTCTGTTGACTCTCTTCCATTCTTGTATCCTTCTACAACGGCAGCAATCCACGACCACCACACATACCCTTTTTTCGGTTTTAGCAAAATCATCTGAGGTTTGTATACTTTCTTTATCGGAGACACCTAATTTTTTCCTTATTTTGTTTAGAAATTTCTTTCTTCGTGAAAGTTACATGAAATGCTTATTAAATGGTAAATAACAATTGATGCATACTAATCTATAAATCAATTTTTTTAAATTGCGCATTCCCTACTCTCTCTCTCTCATATTTTGAAACATAAAACATAGATAACCACAAAAAAAATCTTCATTTTAATTATAAGAAACACAGGCTGTTTACAAACATTTTAAAATTTAATTAATATTGTTTAACAGGGTTTGGAATGCGTCTTAGCCTTCCACTAGACGACGGAAGATTTTGTTAGTGATAATTATCCAAATGGGGCGAACCCTCATTTTTCATGGTCGTTATGCATGACAACCACAAGATTATCGCCAAATCGGCAATTTTTCGATTCAAGCAATGTAATGAGGCTAAACATATGTGTTATCCATCAGTAAGCAATAAAAGCACATAATTAATTTCCATTCTGAATTTTTTGAAAAAATAGAATATATTTTGACAAAAAATATCACTCCACTTTCATTTATAGTAAACTTGACACACTTTTAGCATCGATTTTTTGGATCCATTACTTAAATCATATAAATACATTTTTGGAGCTTTACAATGAGAAATGGCACTAAAAATGTTCATTACTTGTAATAACGGAATTGTTCATTTTAATTATTTTTTGAACATTGATGGCTGGGTTTTGGTTCAGAATACTAATATTTTATAAATTTGATATTTTTTTAAAAAAAAATGGATATATTACCTATATAAATTAATTTATGATGTATTTTGCAAATTTTAAAATAGAGTAAGTATATATAAGTAATGATTTAACTTAATTCCTATTAGTTTCTTACAATAATAATTTAATTTCCTAAAATTGCC